>JAAGKR010003271.1:28081-77220 GCA_011419295.1 Clarias macrocephalus
TTATGCAAAATTTTGCAATATCTTAAATCAGATTTATCTATCATAAATCTGTATTATCTTTGTTTTAGTGTTTTGGCATAAATATTATTATTATTATTATTCTTAGATATAGAATTAAAAAGTAACTTCAGTTGAATAAAATGAATTGTCACAAAGCCTAACTCGCATCTTATCTTGTTTTTCCAGTAGATCCTGTGTCCTCAGAGAGGAACCTCACTCACAGGCTGATGGTTTGTGCTGCAGCTAGTCTGTGTTTTCCTCTGGCTCTTGCTCTGGCCTGGTGTTTGTCCTATAAGCGCCGGCCTGCACCTCCCATCCCTCCACCACGCTCACGAAACAGCTGTGAGATCTTTTACCTTACACTTAATACTGTTCTCATTCTGCCAGAGTGTAAAGATGGACATATTCCCGCTACACATTCTGTCTGGTAATTTTTGTTCAGTGAGGTCAGGTCAGGTCACTGACATTTGTTTTTTCTTCCTGTCTATAGCCACAGCTCGTGTTAAACCAAATGTGGATGTAAGTACAGTATGTTTCTTACTCTGTATCACTTCAAGTTCTTCTAATCGACTTTCCGAAACTGAAATCATTTCTTCATTACTTTATGTCGCTGGAGATACGAGGCTAAATGTACAAAACAGCAGGGGCGCCGCTAAGGGGGGGGGGGGGGGTGTTAGAACGATTTTCAGGGCCCACGCCCTTTAGGGGCCCCCAGAGATCTGCTTTATTAGTAATAACACTACTAGCAGTAAATTCAAAGAAATTAGAAATGTATCTACAAAAGCGTTACAAATGAAAAATGATTACGGCTTATTTCTGCATCTCTAGTTAAATTACACCCGTCTCTGATTCACTGTATGGTTCAACAAAGAAGCATAAGTCCGGTCATCAGAAATGTCAAGCGAGGTTACAGAGAGCAGAGACAGAGAAAACAATGATGTAACGTTAATGTAACGTTAATGTTGGCGCGACAGATAACCACTATCGGATACTCAACACAACAGGTTACGTTTAGGGGTGAAACGATTCCTCGAGTAATTCGATTACAAAAAAATGATGGAGGCAAAATCTTCTGCCTCGAAGCTTCTTTTCATTTTTAATTACTTTTAAAAGTTTGCGTTATGTTTTTGCGCAATCATTTGTTTGGCGAGACGCAGCGCGCATCCGGATGCAAGCCGCCAGTAAACACAGACGAAGGAGAAGCGCTTACGTCACGCACAACGCGGAAGCAGACGCAAACAGTTAACTGTAATTTGAGGAAGCGTTATGTTGCGGGAAGCGAAATGGAAGGGAGCGATGAAAAAACTTTTATCAATGAAAAATGTTTTCAGTAGCAGGAAACGTTGCTTCAAAGCGCAGGGCAAGTCTCAGTTCGGAGCATGTTGACATTCTTACCTTTCTTCATTACAATCACAGACTAAAGACTAGTGAGCACACACACACACACACACACACACACACACACACACACACACACGTCCAAGAGGGAGACGTTTATATTCTGATGAATATATTGACGTAAAACACAATGTACGGACTCTTGTTCCTGTCCATGGATTTTTGCATCCTAAATGTCATCACAAAGCATCCAGTAAGAAGTCAGTAAAGGCTTATGTTATGCCTGAGCTGTAGATTTTGACACTTTTAGTTCTGAAAGTTAAGTTGGACAACTTAGTGTTTTTGTATAATTATATATTTTAATGTGTGCCTTAGTTTTTTTTATACTTAAAGTCATTTGAAATACCTTTTTTATTTATTTTTTTTGCATCTGAGAAAAGGCTTTAAAATAAGAATGGGGCACTGTAATGCACTTAATTCATCTCAGTCAACTTGAAGCTATTCCTTATATTGTGAATAATGACTATGTTTATTTTTTGATAAAATGCTGTGTGCATAAAAAATAATACGTTTCTCTAAAAAGAAAACCAATTAATCTTTCTCTTATATATACACTGCGCAAAAAAAATTAAGGGAACAATTAGTCCCAGTTTGACTTGAACACCTCTCATATGTGCATGCAAGTTCAAGTCAAACTGGGACTAAGTGTTCTTTATTTTTTGAGCAGTATATTTTACATTGTTGTTTAATTAAGCAAAAGTACATTTTATCCGATCACTCGATTAAATTTTTGGTAGAACATTCGATTACTAAAATATTCGATAGCTACAGCCCTAATTATGTTTTTCGCCAATGAAAATGAAATGTGTAATTTTTGTCCAGATATAGATCTTGAATTTGTAGCAAATATGACAGCAGTATCTTATTGGCTAACGTTGCTAGCGGACTTTAAGTACTACTACCGTGTAAGATAGCAGATGACTATTTCACTAATAATGAGACGGAAGTAGTAGGTCAGTACTATTATATTACAGACAAAAATTTTGAATAGCTCGGTTGGCTTGTATGTTTTGTGCGGAATGGGTGTTGTAGGGGGGCCCAACCGCATATTTTGTCATAGGGCCCAAAATTGCTAGCGGCACCAAACAAATCATAGATCCTGATTTGTTTTACCTAAACATTTTCTATGGGTATCTGCATTCAGAATGGTTAATGTATGTATCAAATATTATAAATTTATTTAAGAAAAAAATAATTTGCTAACAATTCACAAACCAACCCTTTGAGTCGTTTTAGATGGATGGATGGATCAGATTGTGTATATTTTAGCACTGCAGGGTTAAGGTGAAACAACAGATCCATGTGACTGTATTTGTTCCAGTTGGTACAGATGCCATTTGAAATATTCACCAAAAAAAAAAAAAAAGAAAAAAGAAAAAGAAATACCCTTACCCACCAGCCACATCACCTATAGTACATCCTCCCCAGCAGCTCCATGTAGAGCGGTAAAGGCATGGCACAGAACTCTAGGCCCTGTACATATAAGAAGTCTCTTTGGGGCCCCCTTTCCTTTCATGATCCATATCTCTCATATTTCATTCCAGAATTACAAGGCCACAATACACCCGTATTATACAGGGCAAGCGATTTGACTTCAAAATAAAAGACTCCTCAGAAAGACTCAGTGATTTTTGCTCGCTTCTTCCACATTCATCCATAATTTTTGCAATATTACAAAAAAATTTCCAAAGCTGCCAACAGTCATCGTAGATGACATAATAAAATTAATCGTCATTCAAATGTATTAACAGCAAAGTTGGAGCATTAACAGAGTGGGTGAGGGGAGAGACATGGTATTATCCGAAGTGGGAAATACATGTGAATATTTACATGGAGAAAATATAACATTTTATATCCATAAGAGGACTTAATGTGCATGAGAGTGAGAGGGATAGAGAGAGAGAAATTCACAATCAGCGCAATCCTACTTTATATTTACATCTTTTTTTTTCTTTGTCTATACTTTCATTATTATTATTATTATTATTATTATTATTATTATTATTATTATTATTATTATTATTATGTAAGGTAAGGTAATGTCAGAGCTGACCAGAAGTTACTAGTGCAAGGCTAAGAACAAAAAACATATAAACATCTCTATTTATCATGCCTTTGAAACTTCTCTCTCTCTCACACACACACACACACACACACACACACACACACACACACACACACACACACACACACCCTCAGGTCCACTGGCTGTTCCAATTTTGTGGAATTTCTTTTTTTTTCAAAAAGTTTCAATATCCTGATTTTCTTCTTTTTCATCTGTTTCTGTGTGGCTCAAGTGTTCTCGCTGGCTTCATACATTCTCTAAGCTTTTAAGCTCATGTGAATAAACACCAGAAGGAAACGTCATATCTTGTATGGATTTATAGATTATTTGGAAAATTTCTGAGCTGATAATAATAATTACTATAATAACTGTAATATAATAATATAAACTGTTGAGGCACTAAACCTTGAGCACTGATTATTCGTGCAGGTGGTGTATGCGGTGTTGGATCGTCCACGACAGCAGAGAACGACCCAACAAAACATGCCAACGATGGGCGTCATTTACTCCACACTGAGCTTCTCCCAAGCTTAATCCTCTCACGAAGACATCTGGTGCTCTAAATGATTTAAAAAATAATTTTATGCTCAGGATAACACAGCTACTCATAATGTACAATTGACCAGGTGACATTTTACTGGAAAAAGCAAAAAACAAACAAACAATCTGACTTAAGAATTAATAGCACTGTGGTATAAATCTACAGGGTTTTTTTTTTTCAAGTTCCCTTACAAATCAGTCGAAATCCTGGTTATCATGATGTGTATTATAAAATGTTAAACTGATTAAAATGTGAAAGTGTAAAAAAAAAAAAAAAAAAAACTCAATCCAATGTAAAAAATAATAATAAAGTTTTAAAACACAAAGTTAATATTTTTCTGTATAATTTTTGAAACTCTACTACTATAGTAATTTTTACTATAGAGTGTTTCTGTACATACTGTAATTATTAAGACGCCCCAATTAAAAAATGTCCACCTTTTCAATCTAACCCACTGAGCCCGTTATATTTGTCAGAGAAACAACCAAGAGGCCAAAGGTAACAGTTATTATAGTGTGACGCTACCAGCAGCATGTTTCAACATGAAAGAGGCTTCGTGTGAAAAAAACTTTTTCACTCTTGCTAACATGTCTTTTGTCATATTTCTCAAATGTCTTTGCCACTCTTTCATAATAGATGTCATTCTTTACATGTAAAGTAAAAAATTTCAAAGATTTTCAAGATGTTCAATTTTCAATTCTCTTGGGGCTTTCACCCATAATGAGGATTTATAGGGGAGAGGGGGGTTTGTGTCTTTTGCACTTTGAACTTGAGCACGCACGCTGAACTAATGCGTGCCGCTCTCTCTTTCTCTCTCTGTCTCTTCACTTTCTACGCGCTTTTCTTTCTTTGTCTTTTTGTTTCTTTATCTTTCTTTCTTTCTTTCTTTCTTTTTATTTATTTGTCTTGTCTTTGGCCCTGATACCTTACCGGTGCTACCTAAATGATCGCACCAAGTGCGCCGGTATCAGAACCCTTAAATAGACACGCCCTCAGGTGCGGCTCGTTAAGGCTGATTGCCTGATGGTTGCGTTGGTAACCGTGTGTATAAATGGCCGCGCCTTTGCCTGTTCAGAACTCTGAGTGGTAGCAACCTGCAGATCTGCCCGTTCTGAACCGTTTATGCGCGGCTCTGCCCCTCGCGCGACCCGCATTGTTACGTCTGCATGAAAAGATTCTCTATGGTGTTCTTGACAGGTGAGTTGAAATATGCAAGCACAGCTATCATGGTCAGCAAAAAGCTAGTGGTAGCTTAAAAGTAACATTAAGACATGAACCAGTGAGAAAAAGGCCCAGATGATGACAGATGATCAGGCCGGTGATACTGTAAGTACACTGCTGATGCTGAATGGTTGGAACAGATGAGAGGGGAAACAAGGTTGTTGCTGAGTTACATTTGTTACATAAGTCACCAGTTTTTTAATTGAGGTTCTTTGTAGCCTGTTGCAGTAAAACACTTTTTCCAGTTTAATTGAATTTAATTTCATATGAAGTAATAAGTGGTGGCTCAGGACTTTTGCACAGCACTGTATATTTCAATATTATGGACTATTTTATGTAATTTAATGTGATGTAATTTTATATAATAAAAGCACAGGCAGGTTCGTTTTAGTTTCAGGTTGGGATTATTACTTATGGAGCTATTACTTATGGGCAGGGATAAGCCCTAGAGGGCGCTCTGTGCCTTGGATTCTGTGTTTTGTGTCTGGACCTTTATGTTGACGGGTCTTTCTGGATTTCATTTCCTAGCATGCACTACACCTTGTCAATTGTCAATGCATTTATCGAATTCTAGTTTCTGTCGATAAGTTTGCTTATAAATAGTCTTGTCCTAGGTTTAGTTTTGTCTTGCATGTGTTGTCGTCACTGTCGTAGATTCTGCTGCAATCTGTTCGGGCTTCTTTATCATCGTGATTAAAGGGGCGACACATTTGACACAAAATACAACATTTTATTTCATAATAAATTCTCAATAGCACAGTACATAACCAAATATACATATACTTTAAATTATCTGCAGTTATTGACATCTCAGTTTACTCTGCAATTATAATTTACAGACATTGAAAGAAGGTTTAGAAGCAATAAATTATGTCAGTATCAAACTAAAACTCCTGAGCAGTAGCAGTGCTACTCCAAACACACACATTCTCTGTCCAAACACTCCAGTACACACTCTGCTCCGGGACGGGTACACGCCATGTGCTTTAAGCTCTCACTACAGGTAAAGCGTTCCGGTGGCTGCCACGACACTGTACATGTACATAGATTCTTTTACTCACAACTCATCCTTTAGCTTTAGCTTCTCACACACGTCAGAAAGTGCTGTTTTGCTTGCTCGGTATAGAAATGAAAATCTAAATCGCACATTCACAAGTCACAATTTCTATTTTTTTTTTTTTTTTTTTTTTTAACATATGAACTAAGTACCAGAGTGCTGGAAATATATGTTTTGGCATATGTACAATTCAAGTTAAGGGGGATAAAAATGAATAAAAAATTAAAATATTTTCCTTATACAAGAGAAAAAATAAAATAAGGCATATTATTGAGGTGGGATGGTTTCTTGGTATATTCAGGCTTAAAAACCACACACTCTTCCCTTACACAAAGACATTACCTGTTAGAGGTTGACGATGGCTAGCAAGCTAGCATAGCAAGCTAAAATTAAATATTAGTTCATTTGCATTTTGTTAGATAGCCAACTTTGACCTAGCTAGCTAATAATTTAAATAGCTACTAAGTGTCTAAGATTAGTAAAGGAATCTTTGTTAGTTCTTGTTTTGTAGCCTAGCATACAGTATGCATTATATTAATTAAGCCATTGTGAATCTCTAAGTTTTTCTTAGATAGCCAGCTAACATTACCGCCTAGCTAATTTTTAGTAGCTAATTTTACCTAGCTAACTAGCATTAAGTGCTACATAATTGATCTACAGCTTACCAACATTAACCTCTGACTAGCGTATGTAGCTAATTTCTTGCCAGTTAGCTACAATAGTTGAGCTACTGCTAGCTACCATTAGTTGGATAATCAACTGTATTTCGACATACGAGCGCCAACTCCTAATAATCTTTGTTATGAGTTAATCCCTGCTGAAAAATCCAGATTAGCCAGACTTGCTGGATCTTTCAGTAGAGATTATTGATCCAATAATACAGTGGTACCTTGGCATATGAACACCGCGCTCCACAAATTTTCCTTAAGAACCTTAAGAACTAAAATAAAAAAATGAAAACAAGAAGTTTGCCTCAGCATATGATCAAACAAACTGTGCCAAACCGAACTCTGAAGTTGTGCATACATATGGGTGCCGTTGAAAATTTGTTTGTGTCAGTGGAAAGCCAAGCATAGAGAGTTTGCATATTTTTTGAGTTTTTTTTTTTTTTTTTGCATTTTGTTCAAAATTTAGTGAAGATACAGTACCATGGGTCCAAGAATGTTAGCAAGGACGGTAGCAAGAAGAAAAGGGAACCACTTTCAGTTTGGTTCTTGCGGTGCCAAGACAAATCATAAATTAAGGTTAAGTTTTCTAATGTTTTTATATGCAAAAATATGACTCAAGTGTTGGAAATTGGTAATATTTTTGGGTGGTTGGAACAGATTATCTGCATTTATTTTATTTCCTATTTTTAAGAACTTGCCTCCAAAATATTAAATTTGTATTCCAAGGTACCACTGTACCAGCTAGCTAACTTAGCTCAGATTGGTTATCTAGCAAAAAAAAAGATTTCATATTGACATTTTATCTTAGAAGAATAACCATATTTTCTTGCATCTTTGTTCTGTTCTTTGTGTACCGTTTATTAAAAAAAATATCTGTCATTAGAACTGCAGGATTAAGACATTGGGGTCACTGCGATTTAAATAGTTTTGTTGGCTATTTAAATATATTCGGTTCTGTGTATAAGAACCTACTGTACTGTACCAACTAAATTATTCACATTTGATTCTAAACTTATATTTAACTGAGGTAAACTAATAGCACACATCTACAAACATGGGTTATAGTAAATGAAATGATACATTTAGCTTATATTTGGGGGTAATATTGTTTGGACATGTGATTGCACTGGCTGATTTTGAATGCTGCGACTACCATTTAGCCATTTCATTCAATTTCTGAACTGAACATCTGAGAGAGAATTATCATACAAGAATATAACTCAGCAATCAGTTATTGTTTTCCCAGCATAAGAAAGAAGGAAAAGACACAGTGGCCTAGGGATTAGGTTACTCATTTTGTTAATTAAATACAAATATCCATATAGTTTTTATGTTGCACCTCGGTTTGCATTGGCTAGGTCAGTATCCATAATATGGCTAATATTCAAGAATCATTGAAATCAGTATAAACATTTGGCCGAAATGACATTTTCAGTATCATATTTACATAAGAGGTGTGTTCAAGTCAACATTGATCATGTGATGAAATTACTCATGAATGAAGGCGTAACACCGTTTGACATTACAGACTTTAATAACGGTACGGTGATGAGACTCTTAGCCGCAGTAAGACATCTGAACGGTGAAAACGTTTTAAAGACAGACATACGTCTGTAAATAACAATCCTGGCCAAGGTGGCTCGAGGGGGCCACTGTGGCTGTTTCCATGATCATTTTACTCTTGATCCTTGAAAATATATGGATAATTTGTCCACAGCTTCTGAACGTGACGCATCTGTTTGTGGGAACTATACACATGGCCATTCACCATCACCACTTGCACATTACAGGAAATTAGCTGGGAGTTATTGCCACATCCCCCGTACAGTCCTGACCTCGCTCCAAGCCATTTCCACATGTTTGGGCCGTTAAAGGAGTTCCTGGGAGGCCGGCGTTTCAGATGTAATGCTGGCAGTTCGATCATGGCTCTGGCATCTTGAGAAAGCATTCTACCTTAATGGTATCCAAGCTCTAGTGAAACACTGGGATAAATGCATTAGTGATGCAGGGAATTACATAGAAAAATAAAGGAAGTTTTTCCTTTCATAACTTTCTTCTGTTAAAAGTTCTGGTTTGACTTGAACACCCCTCATATATCTTTTTCAAAAAGAATTAATAAATGTAACTGTAAAACATTAAAGGACATTAAAGCTGAAAGTTGATAAAGTTGGACATTGAAAATATTATATGTGGTGGTCAGGGAAAACTTACATCCCCTATTTTTATTTATTTTTTAATTCAATTCAATTAGATATAGATAGAACTTTTTTTTTTTATTACATTGTTGCAAAGCAGCTTCACAGAAGTAAAAATTCCGGATATAAATTAAAAATTATACACCAGTCTGTTCCAACCGAGCAATCTGATTGGACAAGAAGCATTCCATGAGTGGTGATGATGGACGGTACCACCCCTGGGATGTTTAACTATATTCATCACGCCACATCACAGGTGTTCTAATAACCGTTAATTACACTAACTGTCGGTTGCAACATGGGTGAAAGTAGGTCATGTACAGTCTGCCATACTGAGAAAACAACAACTGCTCACAGAAGCGCTTTCAGCAACAACAACAACAACAACAACAAAAAAAACCCCGTCTGATAACAATATGTTATCTTAAAATATAACATATGCATCTGAACCATCAGTTCTTTTATGTACAGTATGGATGAAATGCTAACTAGGTCCTAACCCAAGGCTGAATTCCAAACTGTTCTCCAACCCCTTAGCATGTGATGGTACATCCTACAGTACATGGTGCACTTTCCATTTAAAATTATTTGGAATTTAACCTCAGATCCTATAAATTATCGAAGCTGATATTCTAAAGTGGAATAGGTGAAGATATAAAGAGAGGATAAAGAGATTTATAGAACTGTCAACTACAGTACTTCCAAGGTTTATTCTCTTCACCCAGTACTGGTAAGAATTGAAAACTACTTTCACTGCTGTTAATTACACAAATTGTCAGTTGCCAGCTCTGCCAGTCGCAGTTAGTTAGATTCGCCAGTCGAGGATGGACTTGTATGGGATGATGTTGTATAAAAACCATATCACACTCGAGGTCGTGCTGTATTGCTGGATATACGATGTTCAAGGCATCACAGCTGTGATATATTCAGCAATACAGCACTCCCTCTTGTGTGTATATACTGTACATATATCAACATTTTTAGCTTTACCATTTTGTCCCTAATGAGCAAGCCGGAGGTAATGGTGGCAACAACAACAACAACAACAACAACAAAAAAAAAAACATCCTAAGACGACAAGGTGGAACTTTTTTTTTTCTTTTTTTTTCTTTTTTTTTTACATCTGTCAGTTTCTGCCACTGGCATGCATGGGCACGACTACATTTTTCACAAAAAAAGCCCTTAAATATGAATTTATTAATAACTATATATTTATTCACTTTCAAAATGTAGGCTTTCTTCCTGCAAACATCATGTTTGGTAAGAAATCTCAAAATCTTTGCTAGCCTAGGGAATGTCACACTTTGATCAAGTTTTAGGATAGACATGTCCCATTTCATAAGGACGTAATGCATAATAAATTCATTTTGTTATCTGATGTTCATGATGCCAGAATTTATTATTATTATTATTTTTTTTTTTCACTTTTCATTTTGGTGGGAGGCATGTTTTAAAAATTCAAGAAATGTACTTGAAATATTTAGCGCATTTTTCGAATTATATTATATATAATATGATGTATAACAATAATATTAATAGTATAATAATAAGTTAATCGTGTGTAAGGTTTTCCCAGGCCACCACATGCACATTTTTGACCAGCAGTTAGTGTCTATACACCACAGACAGTGCTTTCAAAAAATAAATAAATAAAAAAAGAGTAACTGTATTTGCATTATGGCTTGCAATAGTCTCAGTGGTATCTTTGCTGTATTTTTGTGTATCTCGTGTTTTGTCATTACGTATCACATTTAAGTCGCAATTAACATGGTTAAAATTTTAAAAGAATGAAGCCACGGTCATCAGAAGGTACACAACACATATCGCATGCGACTCCTCAGATTACAATCTATTAAAAAAATAATAAAAATGGCGACATTGATTTTTGTTATTCTGCATTTTTTTTTTTTTGTCAGCTACCTGCATGATAAGCAACTCTGGCCACAAAGTGAACCTGTGTAGCCTTCTTGCCTTCAGAGTCTTGCTTTGGCATCTTGGTGTCACCTGCTCAGTGTGTGTGTTTGTGTGCAGTTTAGAAAGGTGTGTGTTGGAGAGCAGTAATGAAGGTGGTTGTGTTGCGTACAACAAATGGTCCCTTCTTGCTTTGACAGGAGGTCTCTTGGCTCCATTTAAGCTACACTGCCTAGAAAAGAGAAGACAGCAATAAAAACGAAATAAATAAAAAGACAGTGATGACAATAATGAACAAGACAAAAACTAGATGCAGAATCAGGATTTTGTTCACATTACCAGACTGAAGTGATTCAAATTCAGATTTATTACCCTAATGTGACACTGATTAGATTTTTTAGGGCTGTCTGAATGCACAAATCTGGTCCTAGATCGGATATATGTTTGATATGTGGTCATGTGACTTGAACAAAAACGGTCAGATACAGTCGGCCAAAACACAGTATTGGTGCTTATTTTATTTAATGTTGTACGTATAATAAAGAAAATGTGTGCGCCAAAGAAGCTACTTCTGAATGTATGCAACATGGAGAGATGATTTTATACATGCCCACAAAATGCCCATTTTTCAGCATCATAGTCAAACAAAAATAATTTAAAAAGGCAAATTAATCATATTTCTTTATGAGTATTCATACTAAAATTGGTGTAAGCTTCTAGAAGCATATGATCTGTAAAAAAAAAAAAATGTTGCATTCCCCTTTTTTCTGGTAAAAGCTTAAAAAGCAAACAAATCTGTAGTGTCCGTAACCATGTCA
This sequence comes from Clarias macrocephalus, assembly GCA_011419295.1. Classification (NCBI taxonomy): domain Eukaryota; kingdom Metazoa; phylum Chordata; class Actinopteri; order Siluriformes; family Clariidae; genus Clarias; species Clarias macrocephalus. The sequence continues at coordinate 39,956 of JAAGKR010003271.1, forward strand.
AATTCATGTTGCAATATCTTATTATAATAATATTATATAATACGATATATGATATCTTATATAATCTATTAAGCATTTTAGAATAATACACTTTTTCAGGTCTATGTCTTTTATGTGAAATCTTAATCTAAATCTATAATATAACAATAACAATTAATATCATTAAAAGAACTGAATTTAAAAATGACTGTACTGTTACAGACATAAAAGGGCATAAAACTGTATTCATCAAATGTGTGTTTTTTTTTTATCTGATTAAAATATAAATGTGTATGAATATTTACAAAAAATGAAGCATGCATCGGGAGATAAAAAGCATTAAGTCTTATGAAATATGATGTTATATAATCCTGTCTGAAAATTCACTTTTTGAGCCTTTTTAGCACCAATACCACGTTTTGGCCAGGTATATTTTTCAAGAGTCTGAGTAATTATGCCTACAAAGTGACCTTATAGTAGATCTAGATGCTCAACTGCAAGCTAAAGGCTATAGTCAGAGTAAAATGTCCAACGTAGAAGAATAACAAACTGGCATGAACCAACGTCAAAGCCACATCGTTGCCTTAGTGCATCGCTGAACCTTACCTGCTCTCTCTCTGGAGTCGCTCTCATCTCTCTAAAATGCCCCTGAAACAAAGAGAATACAGAAAGCAACTATACATTTCTCTTAATCAAAGTCACCAGAAGAGTTCAATGAGCTCTCACCGGCTGCTTTACTCACTTTATTAAATCATGTGGCTCAGCTTGTCAAAAATGAAACTTCAGGTTTGACTTGGGTGAAATTTTACTTTTCCCGTCTGAGAAAGAAAAAGAGAACTAGATCTTAGCATGATCAACAGCTATATACAGTATGTGTGTGTGTTTGTGTGTGTGTGTTTGTGTTTGTGTGTGTGTGTGTGTGTGAGTGTGTGTTGGTGTATTTGTGTGCACTATGAGCATGGCCTGGCATACATGTATATCCATGCCTTTGTGAGGGGACGTATCTGATTATATACTGTATCCTCACTTTCACTGCCAGCAGGACTGCGGGACATAATGAACGGTGTCCTGAAGTTCTGGTTCCCCGCATTGTGCTTGGCGTGAACATGGCGAATTTGGGTGACAGTGCCGTACATCTGCCATTCTCACGCAATACTTTGTCCTCTAATGGAATCACTAGGGCTCTAATGTATCCTGGGGTCTCAGGGAATCTATTTAGACCACTGGTCTGAACATCTGAACTAGGCTTTGTTCTCAGAAACTGTTTTGTATTTTAACTATATATAAATTCTAAAATAACTTTCCTTTGATATTTATTTATTTATTTATTTATGTATTGCAGTATGCTATAACCCACTGTAGTTAAATTTATGCTGATTTATAATGATGCTATGCTATGCTAATCATATACTTAGCTTATAATGATGCTATGCTAAGCTTAGCTTAGCATAGCATCATTATAAGCTAAGTATATGATTATATGATTATCACACGATTTATAATTGCTACACTGTGCTCTCTTTAACTGTGTTGTGTTGTGTTGTGCTACTTTCTTTTATTTACCTTATAACTGCTGTGTTGTATCACAGTTACGCAGTATTGCATGTATGCAAGCGACTTTTTTGCCAGATTGATTTGCTGATATACTGTATAGTGCACCACGCATCTTTATGCTTCATCACAAATCGCATGGCTCTTACTCTATCCATTATATTTTTTTATGATTTAATGGTTTGGACATCATTGACCACTTGTAGAAAACAGTATGGCTTTATTATTTATTTTTAATATTTCTATAGCAATAATGGATACATTTCCTGCTTATTTTTGCCTCTTATCTCTGTCTCGGCTCTAGTGGTTATCAGCTGCTCTCTTCAGTGTGGTTGCAATTTAAGATATCAGGAGTTTTTCCCGGGCTGCATTTTTTTTTCAACACACATACCTCATAGAGTGATTTGCATTCAAATTTAAAATCGGACACATAAATATTCATTAAAGCTTGTAAGGCCATCATAAAGAATGTGGTGAAAGAGGCATGCAGTTGTAAAATCGTATTCTATTGTAAATGTATTCTGGAACTGAACTGTTTTCATTTGTTGTTATAAAAACATATAGATGCCATATACATGGTATTTTAATGTTGTGAATTAGCTTGTAAGTATTAGTAATTAGTATACTAAATACTTACTAAAATATGTATTAGTAAGAAAAAAAGACTCTTGCTCTCAGTGGCACTTCCTGGTAAAATATATGTAAATGCTGTATTGTTTGGGTTTGTGTTGTGTCTGATAACTGTGCAGGATTGTTTGGTAATTACTGTATATTGTGTTTGGTCACTGTATAGTGTTGTATGGTAATCGTGCTGTGGTTGGTAACTCTAGTGCTGTAATTCTGCTGTGTTTGGTAACTGTACATTATTCTATGGTAATTGGTAACTGCATAATGTAATGTAATAATCTGATGCATTTGGTAACTGTACAGTATTGCATGGTAATTTTGCTGTGTGTGTAATTATACCTGACCTTATAGTAGATCTAGATGATATATATGTACTGTATAGTGTTCTATGGTAATTCTGCAGTGGTTGGTAAATGTGCATTGTCTGGTAACTAAAAAAAAAAAAAAAACTTCTTTCCAACTGTGTTCGACTTATGGCACTCAGTTAGTAACCTAGAAACCCAGTGTAAGTATCTATCCAATGACGGAAACTTTAAAGCACTTTTTTTTAAGCCGCTCTGGATAAGCGCTTCTACCAAATGCCTAAACTGTGCAATGCCGTTTTCTAACTCTAAGGTGATGTCTTGTAACAGTGCCATGCTGTTCTAATTTCCAACACGATTGCTTATTTCTGTGTTCTGCAAATGATTGTGTAAGAGTGTTTAGTGTCTGACCATGTCAAGCTCCTCCAAGCCTTCTCCCTCTCCAGCTGTGCTGCTAAAGCTGCTGGTGCTAGAGGACGAGCGGGAGATGTTGCCCCGGCTGCTGCACTCCTTCAGCTTCACAAACGGCCTGCAACACGGAAAAGCCACGCAGGAAGAGGCGCGATTGGAAATAGCAGCGGATTAGTCTTCATTTAGAGGAACTGAAAATATTCATACAATGGTAGGTCATACAGAAAACCGAAAATAAATAAATAAATAAATAAATAAATAAATAAATAAATAAATGACAGCACCGCTGACCTTTCCTTGCTCGGACAGATCTCTGGTGAGCTTGGATTGGATGAAGTCTCCGACCTTACTTCCTGTGAGTGTGTAAATACATCTGCTGACTTCTGATCACTGTGAAAAAAAAAAAAAAAGCGTACAGTAATTTACAAAGCAGAATGTGGTAAAACATGTACTTTTGTAGTCCGCTTATTGCTGTATTGAATGAATAATAGGTTTCTTTGCTACAGCATAATTTTTGAGTCATAATAATCCGCAGAAGTGTGAGTGTTTGTAACCTGCGGGGTGAATGTCTCTCAGTAGGGCTCTCTGTGCTCGAGTGTAGCCTGGGAAACAAGCCTGAACGCCGCTTTACTGGACTCTTCATTGGAGACTTGGCTGACAGCACTGGAGGCTAGACACGCAATCACACACACACACACACACACACACACAGGGCAGATATTAAGTAAAACAAAGCCTTTATTTTGTCACATATACATTACAGCACAGTGAAATTCCTTCTTCGCATACCCCGCACTGGGGTCAGAGTGCAGGGTCAGCCATGGTACAGCACCCCTGGAGCAGTTAGGGTTAAGGGCCTTGCTCAAGGGCCCAACAATGGCAACCTGGCTAAGCTGGGAATCGAACCGCCGATCTTCCGATCAGTAACTCAGTGCCTTATCCCTCTGAGCCACCACTGCCGTAAAATTAGATCTAAGACAGGATAATAAATTAAAAAGTACAGCTTAATTTCATTCAATAGCAGAAGGCCTTAAAAAAAAAAAAAAGTTCAAACCAAGCTCTTGGGAACAATGGAGTGGCCAAGTTAAACTTAACTTAGATCTACGGCACAGCAGGGGCCAAAAGTTTTGAGAATGACACAAATAAAATTTTTTACAAAAACTGCTGCTCCAGTATTTTTTGATGTTTTCGTCAGATGTTACTATGGTATCCTGAAGAATAATTACAAGCTTTTTAAAGCGTTTTATTGACAATTACATTAAGTTTATGCAAAGAGTCAATATTTGCACTGTTGACCGTTCGTGACCTCTGTAATTCACATCCTGACTGATGGCAGCCCGAGTTAGAGTTTGTCAGAATTTCTAGGGTTTCGTTTGTCCGCCTGTTGAGGATTGACCACACAAGTTCTCAATGCGATTAAGGTCTGGAGCGTTTCCTAGCCTTGGACCCAAAATTTCAATGTTTCGTTCCCTGAGGCACTTACGGTAGTTATCACTTTTCCCTTACGGCAAGGTGCTCCATCATGCTGGAAAACGCACTGATTTGTCAATGACTACTGTTATTGGATGGTTGGGAGAAGTTGCTCTCGAAGGATATTTTTGTGCCTTGGGAACCTCACACATGAACGGTTTCGGATGTTTTACTGATGGCATGACACAGGACTGATGGTAGCGCTCACCTTCATACTAAAATTCTAAATGGGCAGCAATGAAGTCGCGTCTCTCCAGGAAAAATGGGACATGTTTTGGGGCATCCAGCAAAAAGACGAAAAGGTACAGTAAGTGCTACCATCTGTCTGATTTACCAACCCTTACCTTCTTCATATTTAGTAGATGCCCTCATCCAAAGCAACTTATCTAGCTGCTGAGGGTTAAGGGCCCAATTATTGTTAATTATACTGTATCGCTCCATAAAAGACTTATTGTAAGAAAGTATTTCCTCTTACCGTAAAGGTACTCTTGGTGCACTCAGCACTGCTCTGCGGCAGCCCTCCGCCGCTCATACTGGATGGTACACCTCCTCCTGCAGCCTTGTGCTTGTGAGAACTCACCATCGTCTCCATGGAGTGACTCCTCACCCTCATGGCCCTCTGAGAGAGGAGAGAGAAGGAGGTGCAGGGTTAGGGAGGGGATAACATGAACTATGGTAGTAATTAAAAAGACAAAAATACATCTGAACTCAGTCATGTTGCTTCTCCTGAGGAATGAAATCGAAATTTAAGGATCAGAATCATTCTGCACAGAAACTGGCTTTGCGTAATAATATCATTAATTACAGCTTTAAGATAGAAAAAAAAAGTACAAATTTCAGGATGCGTCGAAGCATCGATGTAATAATTGATGTAATAACTTTTTTGCAAATTCTTGACATAATACCTCATAATATTGAGATGATCAATCAAATCTTGAGACAAGTCAGAATTTTGTGACAGTAAGTCAGATTTGTTTTTATGAATATAAAAGAATCTCTCATAAACTTGAGAAAATAAAAGTCAAAATTCACTGTGTTCAAATTGAAATTCATTTTAACACTTAGAAATGAAATGTTGAGGTAATGTCAGATTTTTTTGTGTTAAGTCAGAGTTTTGTGCTAATTAACCTGACTTCTGACACAGTAGTCCTAACCATGACCTTCCTAAACCCTGGGTTAAAGGATCAGAATTAACCCAACCCTAACCCTAACAATTAAATTTTTTTGGATAACCCAACATTTCCACATACTGCTACCAAACATGCAGTTTCTATTTCCATTTTTATTCCATATTAGGTTTTCTAAAGTTGCTTGTAATTCATTAGATTTCCCAAGAATGCAGACTCTTGTCCTGTAGTTCTAATACACACATTTATGCCAACACACACACCTTTGCCTTCAGCAAGAAATAATACTAGCTAGCCATTTGGTAGAAATCTTGACAGAACATATTACAGAACATTTTGTGTCATTAGCAAAACATTTTATTTTCTTGGACTTTGTTATTTTGTCCTATTGGTCACCACATGGGATCATATGATCAGCAAAATCTGGCCAAGATTCTACACCAAATGTCCTTCCTGTCACAACCCTCACATTTTCTTACCAGGCTTCTGATGGGACTGCAAGGAGTGACTGGCTTGTGTGAAGCTAAAGCCTTGCCCAGGGATCCAACAGTCACCAACCCAGTCACCCTCTCCAGTCACCAAACCATCACCCTCTCTAGTCACCAAACCAGTCACCCTCTCCAGTCACCAAACCAGTCACCCTCTCCAGTCACCAAACCATCACCCTCTCCAGTCACCAAACCAGTCACCCTCTCCAGTCACCAAACCATCACCCTCTCCAGTCACCAAACCATCACCCTCTCTAGTCACCAAACCATCACCCTCTCCAGTCACCAAACCAGTCACCCTCTCCAGTCACCAAACCATCACCCTCTCCAGTCACCAAACCATCTCCCTCTCCAGTCACCAAACCATCACCCTCTCCAGTCACCAAACCATCACCCTCTCTAGTCACCAAACCAGTCTCCCTCTCCATTCACCAAACCAGTCTCCCTCTCTAGTCACCAAACCAGTCTCCCTCTCCATTCACCAAACCAGTCTCCCTCTCCATTCACCAAACCATCACCCTCTCCAGTCACCAAACCATCACCCTCTCTAGTCACCAAACCAGTCTCCCTCTCCATTCACCAAACCAGTCTCCCTCTCTAGTCACCAAACCAGTCTCCCTCTCCATTCACCAAACCAGTCTCCCTCTCCATTCACCAAACCATCACCCTCTCCAGTCACCAAACCATCACCCTCTCTAGTCACCAAACCAGTCTCCCTCTCCATTCACCAAACCAGTCTCCCTCTCTAGTCACCAAACCAGTCTCCCTCTCCATTCACCAAACCAGTCTCCCTCTCCATTCACCAAACCATCACCCTCTCCAGTCACCAAACCATCACCCTCTCTAGTCACCAAACCAGTCTCCCTCTCCATTCACCAAACCAGTCTCCCTCTCTAGTCACCAAACCAGTCTCCCTCTCCATTCACCAAACCAGTCTCCCTCTCCATTCACCAAACCATCACCCTCTCCAGTCACCAAACCATCACCCTCTCTAGTCACCAAACCAGTCTCCCTCTCCATTCACCAAACCAGTCTCCCTCTCTAGTCACCAAACCAGTCTCCCTCTCCATTCACCAAACCAGTCTCCCTCTCCATTCACCAAACCATCACCCTCTCCAGTCACCAAACCATCACCCTCTCTAGTCACCAAACCAGTCTCCCTCTCCATTCACCAAACCAGTCTCCCTCTCTAGTCACCAAACCAGTCTCCCTCTCCATTCACCAAACCAGTCTCCCTCTCCATTCACCAAACCATCACCCTCTCCAGTCACCAAACCATCACCCTCTCTAGTCACCAAACCAGTCTCCCTCTCCATTCACCAAACCAGTCTCCCTCTCTAGTCACCAAACCAGTCTCCCTCTCCATTCACCAAACCAGTCTCCCTCTCCATTCACCAAACCATCACCCTCTCCAGTCACCAACCCAGTCTCCCTCTCTAGTCACCAAACCAGTCACCCTCTCCAGTCACCAAACCATCACCCTCTCCAGTCACCAAACCAGAGCTATAACGTCCTGAGCCACGTCCGCCCCAACAAAGTGACTTTCGATGTACAGAAATGCCAACGCCACTACCAAACCCAGCCAGCAGATAGAGCCATACACACACGCACGCACACGCACGCACACACACACACACACACACGCACGCACACACACACACACACACACATACACACACACACACACACATTGACAATCACTGCACAAAAACCTTATCAGGATGTGGAACAGACACAACACAGTATCCTCTATAACAGACTTTATTTCCACCTCACGCTGTGTTTTTTAGTCAACACATTCTCACTTCACAATTATATCTACAGAACTTCCTTAACACTTCACGGTACACATTTTAGGTCCAATGATCTTTTGTAAACAATCATATAAAAAGAGCCAAGCTCACAAACAAAGAAAGCAATCAGATGTCATGTTTTGTGGCGTGTATGCAGTGACGCAGGGTCAAGCATCGGGCATCCGTGCCAGCTGGGTGTGGTAGAACACAGAGACGGCTGCTACGCAAATCAACACGGCGTGAGCAGTGCGGGACCGTGCAAGACCTGACACATGCCTGCACACTGCCTGCAAACATTCACACACACACACACATAAAAAAAGTCATAAAGTGTTGCACCACAAAGATTTTGAGTTTGAGAACGTTAATAAAATTAGGAACTAACTACAGTATGTGCAGTTGTGTCTTAGATTTCAGTGTAACCATGTTATAAATGTATAAAATCTGAGAATTTTTATTTTTAATTGGAATTTTATTTCATACCAAGTTCCACCACAAGGGGCAGCCAAGGATCAAAGGAAATCATGAGAAGCAATAAATAGTTTCCTACGCCTTGTCCTTGCGATACAGTAAATTTGCCTGAAGTGCATTATGGGGTTAAATAAATGTACTGGAATGCCTCACTATGGTAATAAATCTTTTGAAATAACAAGCCTCCTAAATGACAAACATGACATGATGACAAACGGATCGCCCTTGTTGTTTTAGACTCGACTACGGCTCTATTTTGAACAGTAGAACATCACAGACCTTTCCCATTTGCAACCTCAACAATTCATCGTATTAAAATGAAAGGTTGAAGGAAACCATGTAGCTTATTTCCGGGCCAGAAAAATATCGATTAAAGCCTGAAATGAATAAAACTAAGCATATAATTGCAAAACAAACAAAAAAACAAAAAAACATGTAATTAGTCCACAAATAAACAATTGCGAAGTCAAAGAAACACACTCATACTGTAACATTCTACAAATGTGACCTACAGTAGAATACATTCTATCAAACGTTTTTCCATACATGACATGTAAATCATTCAGGGTCACCTTAAAGGACTCCAGAAGTCCTCCATGCCCGCCGTTCTCCAGCTTGTCCTCCCCTGCGACCGAACCCACTCCCATCGTGGCCTGGGTCTGTCTGTGCAGCTCATCGTGCAGATTATCCAGGAGTGCTGCTCGCGTCCTTCCCTGAAACACACACACCAACCCCCAACACCACACACCACCACATCAGGGTAGTTGTATAATTATTAGAATTAATGATGTTGTGTTAGAATGACCAGCTACAATGCTGTGTAAAAATCTTCATTTCTTCCAAAGAGCTTCTTGTATTTTTTAAGGAATAGTTCTCTAGGCTTCCTGAAGGACTTTATCGCTCATTTCCAGTCCAGTCCCTGTACCTGAGCAGTTTCAGAGGAATGTTTTTGTTTGTTACACCTCACACTGACCTACTGTATGAATCATTCAAGTACATGTACATATAAAAATCATCAAGAATGAGTGTTCATCCGGGAGGTGTTCAAAACTTGTTTGTGTCAGTGGAATGCAAAGCAAAGAGAGCTTAAATATTTTAAGGGTTTTTCCTTTCTTTTTCTTTTTTTTTTTTTTTTTGCATTTTGTGCAAGATTTAGTTTAGACATAGCACCATGAGTCCCAAGAAAATTAGCTAGGATGGCAGCAAGAAGAAAAAGGGAGCCGCTTTCAGTTTTGTTTTCAAACTAAAGTGAGGTTAAGTGTTTATTAAGTTTTTGAGTTAATTTACATATTTTTATTTATTTTTTTATTGCTTGTATATGCAAAAAATATGATTATAGTGTTGGAAATTGGTAATATTGGTAATATTTTAGGGTGGATGGAACGGATTATCTGCATTTACATTGTTTCCTATGCAACAATGCATTTTGCAATACGAAATTTCACCTTAAGAACTCGCCTCCAAAACGGATTTAATTCAACGGTCAAGGTACAACTGAAGTTGGAACAGACGAGAGGGGAAATGAGGTTGCTGCTGATCCTTATGCACTTTGCAGCCTGTCACAGTAAATCATTGGTTCCCATTTTATTAAATTTAATATGGAAAACATGAGGGGAGGCTCAGGACCTTTACACACGTCTGTACTTTCACTATTTATTTATTTATTTATTTATTTAGGTGCTAGTCCAGATTTTCTTACACTAAGAATTTTTACAAGCTGCTTTTGCATTGTTGCTAAATTCCTAAATCAACCCCATCAGAAATCATTTACCCGCCTTATTATTAACATAATGAAAGCAGTCGTTTGCTTAAACGCATGCAGCGTTATCCTCGCTCACCTCCAGCTTGGCAAACTTGTCAGACTTGCAGCAAGCGTTTTCGCCGTTGATCAGCTTCGTGAGCAGAAATTCACGGAATTCAGGACCCTGCGAAGTAGGGAATTAAAAGAAAGACCAAAAACACCATGAGTATCATCCTCATCCTCCAGGGACATGCGAAGGCACAGCTCTTATTGCTTGATCACCTTTTTAAAAACAGCAGGATTTGGTAGAGGTGGGCCGAACGGCGGGACGTCCTCTCGAGCCGTGACAGAAACCTGAGGCACGAATCAGAAACGCAGATTATTAGGGGTTTATCTAGGGTGGACACATACAGTATGGGACAAGGCACAAGTTTTTTATTATTTTTATTAGTAAATATTTTATTATTGGTATTATATTATGAGCAACACAGAAAAGTGAAAGCAGAAATTCGAGTTTTCAGGCATTTTTATTCGTTTATGCATTTAGCTAGATAATCATCTCATCATGATTTGGGATTAAATTACTGTATCTTGTAGGTTTCCGGGCAACCAGACAACACAGCTAATGAACTTATGATTTCTCCGTCCCCTTTCTATCAGATGTCTGCATTGGACATTCCGAACGTTCAGTACCTTGTAGGTGGTGTGGTCAGTACAGGGGTTCTCAGCTTGCACCAGCACATAGGCGTGGAGGAAGTTAGACGCGATCATGTCAGGTACAAACGGAGTGGGTTCTTCCTGGAAAACCGCAGCTACTATGTCGTTCCCGATGTGTCTCTTCCTCTGCAGCTGCAACACACAGCCACAGATTCAGCACTGAACATAACTTCTGTACAATGATGTTGCAAAAACACCTCTGATGTCTCTGGCACTAGAGTTTTACATTTTACACTGTTAAGCTTCTCCAAGCAACTCCTGGAAAACAAACAATGAAGGTTGGGTGTCTACCTGCTGTACGTCTCCCTCTGTGAAGGGAAGTTTAGTCGATACGTGGAACATGATTTCTCGGTTTCGGAAAACGGTGTAGACTGACTGAGTTCCGGTTTGTCCATGAGACACGTCCAGACCACCACGGAACCTGAAGGGCAAAGCAGCGTAAGGGAAATTATTGCTTGTACGTGAAATTATTGCTTGCCATGTACAGTATTACACATTTACACTGGCGGTCAAAAGTTTTAGAACATCTGGAAAGTTTTATTCCAGTACCGACAATTCTGGATTCTGATTGGTCAGGAGGCATCGGATACATTTTTATAACAGCTGCTCTGATATTTATGCAACAACAAATCACTTAATATAATAATAGAATATTTATGAAGTACGTCATCTTCTCTAAAGTAACAGCTAAAACAGCACCTTGTATGGCGCACGACCTGTCCAAGAGGACCAACAAAATGCGTCACTACATAAGTAAAAGGTTTAATTAGAATTTTATATATGGTAAAGCATATATATATCAAAGTGTATATAAAGGGAACCAGTGACAAGGGAATGCAAAATGAACTCATTTTTGAGCTCTCATACTTTGTGTACACCGACAAAATATGAGAATCCCTTTTTTCTCCATTTTTGTCGCTAAAAGTATTTCAATATGCTGTTCCAATTTCCTACCTGAATGATGTCATTCCAGGCAAAGAAAAGAAGAAAAGGAAGAAGAAAAGGCATGGGTATTAAGGGTATGGGTATGAATGCAAGGAGGTATCAAAAAATTTCAAAAAAATATTTTTAAAAAGTTTTGAAACACGCCAACAGATGGCAGCGCGAGGCTGAACGCACAGTTACAGGGAGCACCGACATTCATAAGTCAGTGTGCCAAAAGACATCGTTCTGTGCACATCGGAAACTGGTGCTGTTCTGACCATGTGCTATTTCATTATGAATCGCAAGTTAGAACAAAGAGCGAATTTGAAATTCTGTGTGAAACTGGGCAAATCAGCCACATGGATGCTTGACATGATTCGGCAACTTTACGGCGATGCTGCAATGAGTCGTTTGAGGTGTTTTGACTGACACAAACGCTTCAAGAGCAGAAGAACATCAATGGAAGACAGCAAGAGATCAGGAAGACCTTCAACAAGCTCAACCCCCCAAGATATTAAAACCATTCAACTACTTGCGCTCGATGATCGTCGGAAAAAAACAAATCGCAGCGTTGCTGCCATTGTCGGTTTGTCGCTGCCAAGTTTGTCCCCAGGCTGCTGACCCAGGAGAAGAAGGAACAACGTGCTGAAATCTGTCAAGAACTCCGTTAGTGTGTCATGGATGACCAGTCCTTCATGTGGAGGATCATTACTGGTAACAAAGATTGGGTGTACTGGTACGACCCTGAGATGAAGTGAAAGAGCCCATCATCTCCATCACAGATGCAGGTCCAGAGCTCGACCAAGTGCATGATGATCGTCTTTTTCACCAGTTGTGGCATTTTACGAATTCTACTGCCAGGTTTTAAGGCTTCTGAGGGACATCTGTGATGTGCAAATCTCAAAGCGTTTAGATACCCCCTCATAGTTCCCTCTACGGCGCCACTCCTCAAACACCATCACAGGAAAGTCCTGGTCCCTGCATTTTGATTGGCTAGAAAACTGCACTTCCATAAATGGGCATGGGAAGAGGCGCGGTAGCTCAGATGCATTTAAAGCTACAGACGTTGACCCTGGTACAAAAGTGAAACCTAAGAAATATCAGGCATTCCAGAACGCATGGTCGAGTATTGCCAGTATTTAAGCTGAGCCTTAACCGACACATTTTGGAGACGTCTAGTACTTAGGTCACTTGTTTAAAACGAGGCATCTTGAAAATCTTAAGGCTCAGATGGTAGAGCTTTGTGGTATCGGAAAGTTCTTCCAGTTTGCACTTTCCGGTTTCTTGACATCAGGTTAAAATACATTTTGTTTTGGCAACAATGAAGAGAGAAAACACAGCAACAAATGTTTATAGCTGCTATAACGTAAGTGAGAAGAGGAACTGAGAAACAAGTTTCTGTTTTTACCCCCCTCCCCCTCTCCCTCTCTCTCTCTCTCTCTCTCTCTCTCTCTCTCTCTCCTAAAATACTCAGTCATTTTGGAGAGAAATCAAAAAGCGGAAACTCGCCAGTCCTGAAGACGCCCGTGAGCTGCAAAACTTTGACACTAATGTGCTGTCATATACAATAAGTGCTCTAAAATACGACAAATTTCTTGTAAAACTTCAGGGAAGCCACATCAAGCTTGCTTTGCCTCGTGCTGCATTACATCATTCGATTGTTAAATATTTCTGAACAGCTCATCACTACATTTTTATCCCTTACTTAATCACTGCCGTAGACAAAACCAAATCATACAGAACAGCATGGAAACAAGGAAACCTAAGACTTTCCAGATTTAAGTCAATTTAAGTGTATTGTTAGCGCTTGTCACAAAGCAGCTTTAAAGAAATCAGAATGTAGATTTAGATCCCTAATGACGTAACCAGAGGCAACAGTGATGTAAAGTGATGGAACACAGTGAGGAAAAACTTCCTGATAATAACGGAACAGCTGTCCCTCTAAGAAGGGGTAAGGAAAATGATAAATTGTTGCAAATACACCACAATTTATTCCTGAAAGACTCTACATTGGTGTACAAACTGTTGCAATGACTTTTACACAGATCACTGGTTCATAAAAGCTAACCTCAAGATAGATCTTAGGCTGAAGGTACGACTCAACCACAAGACAGTTAACATCTTGCAATAATAATAATAATAATAATAATAATAATAATAATAATAATAATAAAATTTCCTCAATATTGTATCAACAGTGGATTTGGGGAATTTTAAAAAGCTTTTGTAATATTTGATGTGATTTTCTACTAAAATCTTTATTTAATCATCATCAAATCAAATTCAAATCAAGTTCAACTCAACAAGTTCAAATTCAGCTCCTGTAACCTTAAAAATAAATCAATAAGAAATGAATGATGGAATAAACAAAATAATAAACAAAATAAAAACAAAATGTAAAATATAATATGTAAATAAAATAAAAAATGTAAATAAAATATGTAAAAAATATAGCTGTACAATTATTGAATTTTATTGAATTTTATTTTTCATTATTTTGTGTGTGTGTGTGTGTGTGTGTGTGTGTGTGTGTGTGTGTGTGTGTGTGTGTGTGTGTTTGTTAGACTGTGATGTTGAGTTACCCTTTAAAATCCTGCAGCTCTATATTGTCTCCCAGCACACTGAGAAATTCGGCAAATGCCGGCGTCTCTTCGCTATTCCCGAATAACTCTTCCTCAGACGTCTGCGATAGAAGAAATACAGTCGTGCAAAAAACAAAAATAGTCATATTATTATTAATATGCATTCCTGCATATTTTACTACCGCTAATCTAAATGCTTTTTAAGGACTCTCTCGGTCTCACTCACCTGTCCGAACTTCTGATATATGACCCCGAACTTGAAAGTGTTGTTAACTTCGTGCTCGTCGAAGCCGACTATCAGCTGAGAGGCCTGAGGGACGGGAAAAAGCAGACAGCGAGTGAGAGACAGAACCAGCAGGAAGAGCATATGTGTGTGACTCAGGACTCAAGAAGGGGTTCATGTGGGCTGTGGCCATGAGGACAAATTGGGTCCAGAGATGATACAGAGAATGCTGAAACACTTAACACACACACACACACACACACACACACACACACACACACACACACACACACACACACACACACACACACACACACAAACTCTGAGCCTGAGGGCATTAGTGAAGCAGATGGACTTTGCTGCACCCTGGGGTACACACACATTAGCCCAGATGTCCTGAGTAGTGCAGTGTAGTGAGCTCTGTAAATAGAGCAGAACCCCGTCCCCATTAGTCTCAAGACAAAAAAAAAAAAAAAAAAAAGCAGCACAACTTTAGAAAGTTATAGACAGTTTTTTTTTTTTTTAAACCCTGCGCTTTTTTCCCTTTCTCAGGAAATTCTAATTTGATTATTTGATCCGCACAGGTTTTTCCTGCTGGTATTGTATATGGGAACAGAGTTGGGAATAGCCTTTCCCAAGGGCCCAACAGTGGCAACCTTTTGGTAGTGGGGTTCAAAGAGATTTCGGAGTGGGTATTCATGTCCATTGATTCTGTAGAGCATTTATGAGGTCAGGAGGCACTGGTGTGGGATGAGAAGCCCTGGCTTGCAATCTCCGTTCCAGTTCATCCCAAAGGTGCTGGATGGGGTTGAGGTCAATCAGGGCTCTGTGTTTGGGCCAGTCAAGTTCTTCCACACTGAACTCATCAAACCATGTTTTTATAGTCCTTGCTTTGGGGTACAGTCATGTTGGAATAGAAACGGGCCTTCACCAAACTGTTGCCACAAAGTTGGAAGCGTAGCCTTGTCCTAGATGTCTTAGTATGCTGAAGCATTAAGATCCCCTTGACTGGGGAAAAGGGGCCTGATTGAAACACCTGAATTGCAATAATTAACAGGTTTGACCAAATACTCTTTTGTCCACATAGTGTATTATGTATAGTACATAAATAATAGTGTCATAATACAGTATAATAGTGTTGTAGTGAATCCAGAGCCTATTACTTGAAAATACTGTATAAGTAAAGGAGAACATAGAGCACATGGAGAGAACGGGTGCCAATAGTTGTGGAACTAAACTTCTGAAAATCTGAAGCATGAGTATTGATTTTTGGTAACACACTTACCCTCGGGTATAGGACGGGATTGAACTTCAGACCCGTGACATCATCACAAAGCAGCTGAAACAAAACAGGTGCAATTAGGTGTATACGGGTGTAAGCAAAAGTTTCCGCGCCCCTGGCTTATACAGTATAATTGTTGACCACATGACCTTTATAGAAAGAAGGCATTGTGTTTTACATTTTTTTTTGTTTGTTTAATTTTTTTGGGTTCATTTTACATTGTCATACATACTGTACAAATGTCATGGCATTAAAAAAGTTGATGCACAATACACACCTTGGCTATCTGAGGAACACTGGGCAGCTGGTTCAGTCCCTCCAGTGGAATTCTGTCATGAAGCGTCTTTGTCTTTGACCTGAAAGGAGAAGGCAAGAAGAAGACAAAGAATGTTTTGTAGCTTTTTTGTGTGTGTAAAATTCTAATTCAGGTTCCCAATTCTGAATTCAGATTCATTTTATTTAGAACATGTATAGATTTACTGTAGCCAGAGGTGACAGTAGACAGAACTCCTTAGACAAGTATAGATGATTAAAGCAGACGTTGTAATGTCCAGATCTACAGGATCAGGGTGAGATTATCCTCTGAAGAGATTATCCTCTGAACTAAATTTCCATGTACAGATGTAGAACATAGGACGTATAGTTGGATAAGAAATCATGACAATTGATTAGTCAATTAGATCCCAGACAACTGCAAGTCATGATGAGATTATTGTCTCCGCTAAATCAAAGGAACAGACAAGATTGGAAATGAGGTCGCTGCTGAGATTGTTATATAAACAACCAATTTTTTTTTTATTGTATATTTCAGCACTTTGCAGCCTGTCACATTAAAACACTTGTTCCAGTTTCTTTAATTCAATCTACATCATTTGTTGAAAGTTATTATGAATAAATACGGGGTTGGGGGGGGGGGGGGGGGCTTAAAGACTTTTGCACAGTCCTGGAAAGCATTCGAATGAAAAATGAAGAGTTTGTGACTCTGACATAATAAAAGTTATCTACAAAGTCAGTGGTCATGACATGCAAACGCAGGGTTGAGAGCAAATTTGTCCTTCATCTATGACAGCTGACACTTATTCACAGTACGTCAGTTGTCACAAAGGGCTTATGTAACCCTATGAACACCACCCTTAAACCCAATAATTATGGCGTTGTACAATTACAAACAGACTCTATAATTACAGAACCAACCACTCAATCTTTTCCTGTAGATATATCTCCTACTATAGCTCATGAGCACACACACACACACACACACACACACATTGAGTTTTGATGTTTCCATATTATATAACCAATCATAACCCAAAAATTCATAAACCATACATTTTTTACCTGGCAAACAGAAACACAATGAACAACGTGGGACGTGCATTACTATAAAGTAAATGAAATACTTTATTATTATTATTATTATTATTATTATTATTATTATTATTATTCATTTTGTGAAAAAATAATTTGGGGCACAATAGTTAAGTCGCAGTGACAGAGTTAACCTCAAACCATCAGAAAAAATAATGCAATTGAAAAGGGCTTGTAGTGTAGACTAATTGTGCATAGGTATTTAATGTTCATTATACATTATATATAATAAACGGTGTTATTCACACTACCTGGCTGAACGAAAATCACACACGCACTAATATTCTGTTTGGACAAGCTTCCCTTCTCACCCTGTGACGCCCATCGCTCTGGAATACGGTCGACCTGGACTCATCAGACACATGAGAGTTTAACGTCGCTCCAGAGTTCAATAGACCTTTTCTCCTGTTTTCTTCTGTTTCTCACAAGTGGTTTTCTTATGACCACCTGTTTTTAGTCCCAGTCCTATTAGTGTGTGTTGAAATGCGATTACTTTCAGTATTAAACATACTGTAGCTCTGATTTTTATTTATTTATTTTTTTTTTTCCTCCTTGAAGTTTCTCATTTCAAATCTCATGTGTTGTTTTGGTTGTTGATGCGGGACAATAACTGGACCGTTCTGACGCAGTACCTTTTTTTGCCTGACAGTGTATAAAGAAAAACAGAGACAGGAAGTGATTCAGTGAAGCTCGCAGCTGAACCCTTTGATTCAGTAAGTAAAGGCTGAAACCAGGCTTTTTTTTTTTTTTTAGCATTTAGATTTGTTGGAAACATCTCCTTAGATGCCATGTGACCTCTAACAAAGCAATGCATTTTATGAATGAGTTATGAGTTTTTAGCATTTTAGCATGGTGGCGTAGTGCTTAGCACTGTGGTTCGAGTCCCACTTTGGGTCTGTTTGCATGGAGTTTGCACGTGTGCATGTGTGCCTTGGGCTCCCCATCCAGGGTGTCCCAGGACCATCTTTGGTGTCCAGAATGAGCGAAGAATACTGGCATCTCATGAAATGTACTGTGCCACTTACTGTATATGACAAAATTTCATCCTGAAAATTTCACTTCTCTAATTCTGACTCATTTTTTCCCAGTTCTTCCTTTTATGTTTAACTTTAGTTTTTTCCCTCTTGGTGTTCAAATGAATTCCGTCAAAAATGAGCTGTCCTGGGCGTTATGAGCCTTCACCTGGACGTACAGTATAAGCCTCTATTCCAGACATGCATTCACACCGGATACTGTGATGATTAGTTCAATTAAATGTTGTTTTTTTTTTTTTTAATGCAAATATACAAGACATGTTATGATGTGTTCCCAAAGAATGAAGAGAGAGAGAGAGAGGGAGAGGCAGAGCGCATGTGTGCATGTGTGCGTGTGTGCGTGTGTGTGTATGTGTGTGTGTGTGTGTGTGTGTGTGTGTGTGTGTGTGTGTGTGTGTGTGTATGTGTGTGTGTGTGTGCGCGTTATTTATACCTGAGCATAATACGAAGGAATTCCTGACCCTCATTTCCCTCGTGCTTTAAAGACATAATGAGGTTTCCCAAGCTACTGCCTGTGCAATAATAGTTCATGTGCTCCTGAAATAAAGAGAGAGAGAGAGAGAGAGAGAGAGAGAGAGAGATGCCTCAATTTGACATGCTTCATTTCATTTCTTGAATTCCTCGTCTTCAGGAGAAAATACTTCTTTTTCCCGACCTGTTCATTTGACATCCAGCTCAGCTCAAAGTAAGTGTCGTGTTCTCGTACCTCTATCGAGACGTAAACGCCATGAATAGAAAACGCTTTCAAAAACGGTGTTCATATTGTACAGTGCAACAAGGAAAACATGGCTTTAAGAGAAACAGCATTACAGGAGTGCTCTTGACTCTCGACACTCTCGACACATGCTGACCTTTTACACCTCAGACTGAGTGAGAAATGAACAAAAAAAAATAAAAGTTAGCAGGTAAAATGTTTAAAGAACCTTCGAACATGTATAAGAGGATTTATGGATATGCATCAGTATACAAATTGGAAACTGCTATTATCGATTTATTAGCTGCTAACGTTCTTGTAATTTCTAGTGTCTCACTCGGGTGAAAAAGTGCATTTTCAGAAAGGATCATAAAACACCGTTTTTCATAACACTTAATGCTCCTTATCTCTATCTATTCATGCTTTGTTTTTTTATAAATATGCCTACACATTTCTACTGTATTTCTATCAGATGAAAAGAAAGATTTGCTAAATACAGTTTCATGCCCTTTTATGTTTTAGTGTCCGGAACCTTTTTGAATTCAAATCTTTCAACGATCTTAACTGTCATTCAGATGAAACTTGGTCGATTTAGATTTCATATGAAAGACATAAACCTGAAAATGTGTATTAGTCTAAAATGCAAAATTCTAAAATATTAAAACATGTATTTGACACAGTTATGGATACTACAGAAAAAAAATATATATATATAATTTTTATATAATTTAAAAAAAACTTAATTTGGCATGGAATGCTTTAATTTAAGCAACTTTTAACAGGTCATATTCTCCTAGAAGGGTAAACTAGTTTTAATATCAATACTCAAAGAAATATGTATAATTAGCATTTTTATAAGTTATAATTGTTTTATAAGTTATAATTGTTTGAAGCAAGACGGTATACCCCTGAAAAATGGCTAAAACATATAAAATCATCTCAAGTTAGCAACTTGAAATTTCTAAGGACGCAAAATTGGTCACTTCCATGTTGCATAAACTTTGGTTGTATAACATAAATAAGAATAAGAATAATAAGAATAATATCAGAGTAGCAATTAGGTTCTCATAGTAAAATGACATTTACTATATATTATCTTATTATAAATTATAAAACATTTTTTAAATGTAGCACAGCACCACAATGCTTCTTTTCTATGACATACACCAGACTCTAAAAATGTGTTACTTATTACGAAGCGATGCACCGTATTTGTTTTTAGTCACTTATATTTATAGATGTCATGTATTTTCTCAAAAGGCAACTTGTTAAGTCAAATACCAAAACCCTGAAAACGACTCCTTCCCTAAATGCTAATTAAATGTCAAGATATCAACAGTTATACCTTTTAAACGTACGATTAAGATTTATGAGTTCTACTCACTCTTCCAAAAAAGTGTTTGCGGTACGCTCGTGCTGTGCTGTTGCTCTCCAGCCTGTACCCAAACCCTCCTCCTCCTCCGTCTCCCCCTGGTCCTGCCACTTCAGCATCCTCTTCCTCACAAAAGCTGCTATCTGAGGACGTCGGGGTTCCCACTGGAGCCTCGGCGTCCTCGATCCAGTAACCTCCAAACTGCGGCAGGATCACTTGTGGATACGGTCCGCCTTTTTCCAGCACCTATAGGATGAAGAAGAGGATGGTACTGATGATGATGATGACAAGAGCATGGGAATGAATTGTGTAATACATTTGTTGTTGGAACTCACGTCTTCGATCCGGGGATACGGGATATAGTCGTCCTGTTAGGAAGATTAGTTAGCAAGCGTTAATAATAATAATAATAATAATAATAATAATAATAATAATAATAATAATAATAATAATAATAAGTTGATAAAGTCAAGCAAGCATTTCCAAAAAACATAAACCTGTAGATTTTGATTTCTTCCATATATGAAAATCCATCTGTAAGGCTACATTTATAATCTAATTTACTAGGGGTGCTCAAGTCAAACCAGGATTTGTAAGAAATTTCAGGTGAATGAAGACATTTTCAAGATCAAATTGCGGATCTGTCTGTAGGAACTGTACACATTATCAGGAACTCAGCCGGGAGTTATTAACACATCCCCCGTAAAGTCCTGACCTTTATCCAAGACTTTTTACATCTTTGGTCCATTTAGGGAGTTCCCGGGAGGCCAGCGTTTCAGATGTGAAGCAGGCAGTCAGATCGTTGCTTCGGTGTCCTGAGAAAACTTTATGTCCAAGCAGCAATAGTGCAACTCTGGGATAAGTGCATTAGTGTAGCAGCGGATTATAGTTATATAAAGGAAGTTTTTAGTCTTATAACTGTGCTCTGCACAATCAAAAGTCCTGGTTTGACTTGAACGCCCCTTGACTGACTTCTGTTTACACTAATTCACTGGTTCAGTCACGTCTGCTCTGTGGGCTGAATTTCTTGCTAATCAATGTTAATGTTATTAGACTTTGTCTCTTGCATCACAGACATTTATTTTGATTTTGATTTTTCACCATTTTGCT
Source organism: Clarias macrocephalus (assembly GCA_011419295.1). Classification (NCBI taxonomy): domain Eukaryota; kingdom Metazoa; phylum Chordata; class Actinopteri; order Siluriformes; family Clariidae; genus Clarias; species Clarias macrocephalus. Next base: position 61,222 of record JAAGKR010003271.1, read on the forward strand.
ATAGCAGATACAGCAGCTAAACAAAATTTTTGTAAATCTGTTATAAAAAAAAAAAGCGGTATAGAGATTTTGTGAGTAAGTTAATGAGTGAGTGAGAATTCTCATAAAGTTATGTACATACACAAAAATGTACCACCTTGTAAATAAACTGTTGTGTATTTCATTATTTACCTTTAATAGCATTATTACTGAGAGCATGACAGCATTCCCCATGACACAAAGACAAACCCACAGAACGAATCATTTACCATTTACTTTTCATAGAGTATAAACAGCAATCAGCTTGTGCTTGCACTCTGGTGTTCTTTGACATTTCAGTGTGTTCTAGCACAGCTTTCGGTCTTGACCTTTATCACATCAGGATGTGCGAGATATCGAGTGGAGATAATTAATTCGAAGGTGACTAGAGAGCAGGACCCTGTTCTTTCTCTAAAAGACTGGTAAATGATCTAGCAGCGTTGAAATCAGCACAGGAGCAGGTACTGTATGTACACCAATCAGCCATAACATCAAAACCGCTGGCAGGTAGAGGAAATGACATTCATTATTACCTTACAATGGCTAACGTCTAGGGAAGGAATAAATTAGATAGCAAGTGAACACTCAGGTCTTGAAGTTGATGTGTTGGAAGCAGAAAAAAATGGGCAAGTGTTGGGATCAGAGTGGCCGAATTGTGATGGACAGACACCTGGGTCAATGCATCTCCAAAAAACAACAGGTCTCTTGAGTGTTCTTGATGTGCAGTGGTTAGTCCCTGCCAAATGTGGTCCAAAGAAGGAATACCGGTGAAACCGCTGAGACAGGGTCATGGAAGTCACACTGAGCGCTGAAGGCTAGTCTCTCAGGTACGGTATGATCCCCACAAAAGAACTATTGCAGCACAAACTGCTAAAAATGTGAATGCTGGCTCCAATAGAACACAGCGCCAGAATGCCCAGTGCATCAGGGTCTATTGCATATGAGCCACAGATCAGCCAGAGTGCACATGTTGACTAGCGTCCACCGCCAATTTACCCTGCAATGGGCATGTGAGCATTAGAACTGAAGCATAAAGCAATGAAAGAAGGAAGGTGGTCTGATCCGGTGAATCATGTTTTATTTTACATCATGTGGGGAAGAGGAACAAACCGGAGGACGCAATGTGATGCTCTGGACAATGTCCTGCTGGGAAAACCTTGACACGTGCTGTTCCTCTTACCCCAACACTGTTGCAGATCAAGTACACTCCTACATGACAGCGTTATTCCCTAATGGCAGTCGCCCCCTTTCAGAAGTAAAAATGTGCTCTTCCAGGTAAAAAATAAAAAAATAAAATGTTGCTCAGGAAGAGGTCAAGATGTCACAGAGATCTTAGTCAAGGATCCAAGGGATGTGCTGGACTAACAAGTCTGATCCATACAGGCCCCACCTGCTGGATCAGGCCAGGATCTGCTGCTAATGTCTTGGTGCCAGATACCACAACACACCTTTAGAGGCCCTTATGGTGTCCGTGCTCCAATGGGTCAGAACTTTTTTTGAAGTCACAAGGTGACCGAGACAAAATTAGGCAGGTGGGTTTAATTTTATGGCTGATCAGTGCAGACAGACAAACAAATAGATAGACACAGATGCACATGCACATAGATACGTAGAGATGCACAAAGATGCACAGATATACATTCTCTCTCTCTCTCTCTCTCTCTCTCTCTCTCTCTCACTCTCTCTCTCCACACCTTGTGCTTCTTAGTTTCCTCATACTTAGGAAGCTGTAGAGATCCACGATTGCATTAGAAAATGAAAAGGGAAAAGATGTTAACCAGAAAGCACAAGACAATCCTAGAACAGTGTACTAGATTCCACACATCACTCACATGCACTTCAGTCAGAGACAGATTGTCAGGATAAAGGATGAGAAAAGTACTGAGAAATGATACTTAAAGACAGGATGTGCCTAAATCTTAGTCAGCTAAAAGTAGAAGTATCCAGGCCAAAAAAAAAAAAGAAAGAAAGAAAGAAAGAAAGTTGATACTTTTAAATGTAACATGATAAGTGATGAAATAAAATCCCTCATCTAAGGGACATACAGTATCTAACAGCTCTATCAGAAGACACACTGATTATGACATTTTAATGGTCATTTATGTGACTAACGCTACACAATTTGCTAACGAATTGGTCAGATGTAAAATGCCTGGTGCATATGGACAATTTGCTAGAACTGAATTTGCCCTTCCAGTTTATATAGATAATGGAACTGATGCTAATCCATCTTAACCTTAGCAAAGAAATCACAAAAACTTTAAATACTGTATATGCAATAAACATTAGCAACCCCCCCCCCCTCACCAACATGCTGGTTTTAGGTTAGATACGCTAACAATGCTTTTTTTTTACAGAGATAAAGGAGATGGGTGAGGTGAGGGGAACCCATGCTCAAGTTCCATACTGAAGCCTTAGTTTCAAATATTGCCTTAGTTGGTGTCATCCCTATGTTCCCATGGTCCTATGTTCCAAAGACCCTACAGTATGTTCTCCATGGTCCTAAGTTCGGAGGGCTCTATGTTCCCACAGACCTACTGTAAGTCCCCAGGGCCATATCTTCCAAAGGCTTTATGTTCTCAGGGTCCTATGCTCCCAGGGTCCTATGTTGCAAAGACCTTATATTCCCAATGTCCTACAGTATGTTCCCAGGGCCCAATGTTTCCAAGGTCCTATGTTCCACCAGTCCTAAGTTCGGAGGGCTGAGGACCCTATGTTTCCATGGTTGTCTCCAGGTTCCAGGTTCCCTGGGCCGTATGTTCCAAAGATCCTATGTTCCAAAAACACTACGTTCCCAACATTCCATGTTCCCAGAGCCCTACTGTATGTTCCCCAGTTCTAGCCTCCTGTGTTCATGGGGCCCTTTGTTACCAAAGTTCTATGTTACCAGGGTTCTTTGTTCCCCTGTTTTATATAGCAAATATTATAGACATGAAAAAGATGTTCCCCAGCTCTCATTTTGCTTAATAGGTTTTTGGCTATTATGGGAACTCATCCAAGCCGGACTAATCTTTGGTGATTTAAAAATGGAGTTAGGGTTAGACATAAACATACTGTTCATTTATTGTACATTTTGCTCCTTTTTTTTTTGCCAGTTTATTAAATTATTCTAGAGACCAAAACCACATACAATAATAACAACCATTAGTTTTGTTGCATTCCAAATAGTTTTTAAAGCCTTGGTCCAATAAAACAACAGAATACCAGGGTTAGTAGAAAATTTTCCTAGGGGACATAAGACCCTGGGAACATAGACAGGCCCCCCTTAGATTGGATGTGAAATGTAAATGCTTAATGTAGATGCTTAAAAGTACAAGTATTACATTTTAATAATGCCTAAAATTTAAATATAGTATAAATACAGTCAAAACCGCTTACATGTAAAATAAAGTACTTTTCTGTCCCTGGCAAAATATTATATGGGAAGGATATATTTCTTGTTCTAAGTCTATAAAGGGCTCCTTATAAATAGGTTAACAGAAAAGTTGGAACACATTCATTCATTCATTCAGTCAAGCAAACAAAATTCATTAAACACTTAAAGTTCTGTGCCTGTCATTTTTTTAAACATGTTCTGAATCTTTCTATTTTTACTTTTTCCTCCAAGCATTCTCCCCAAGGCTTTCTTCTATTCTTGATACCATCTATCTTTAGCCTTTTCTTGGAAAAAAAAAAAGAAAGAAAAATAAGGTTCTGCACAGAACAGTTAACTATTAACTAAAGAATGCTTGAGGCAGAAATTTTCTTTTCTACCAGTGATGTATTTAACTGCTGAAGTATAAAAAAGAAAAAAAGAAAAAAAAACCCTGAAGAATGTAATTCAGAAAATGCAAATACCTCTGTGATTAAATAAGGAAGCAGGTGTGTTAATGTAGGAGTGGGAGAAAACTCTGCAGGCGAGGAGATATGCAGCAGCAGGGCTGGGGAGCCACTGCCCATAAGATAATAAGAGATAATGGTGGAAGTCGTCTTTATGACTGTCTCTTTCGATACAGATTATACAAAGCAGCCTGAAGCCATAGTGAGCCACATACTGAGCCAATACATTTTATTAATATACTCCATGTATATTCTGTAAATCATACATGTGAAACAAAAACTAGCTAGCAAAAGTGTTAGAGTTAAAGTTAAGATGATTTTTTTTTTTTATTGCTTTCTCCTAGTTGTCTATCCGAACCTTCCAAAGCTTTGCTCCATGCACATCTTTGAACTTTGTAAAGTTAAATACAACATGATGCTAACTTTATGGATTGTGTATCTAAGTGCCTATACTTGAAGTTTCTCGACCGTGTCTTTGCAGCTATTGATATCAGACATGATAGTTGGCAGGACACAGTAGGGGTGCCTTTTCTTTTGAACGTTATTATGTTTGCTCTTGTATCTTGGTTTAGACAGGAAGATGGATTAGATACTTCAATATTCCAATAGAATTTTGCATCAGAGCTTGTCTCTTGGCTCTGGTCTAATTGATTTATTTCATGATCCTTGCATCCCGCTGACACAGTCAGCATTGTGTTAAAAAAAAAAAAAAAGCAACAACAACAACAACAACAAAAAAAAACTGTTTTAACTATCACAGGATACAGGTGGGCTTTATTATACAGTATGTTCCCTTTTATTATGAAATATCTGCACTTTTTTTTTCGCATGGTGAGAATTGAAAACACTCCAGTGTAAGTGTAAGACATTAGTAGTATTTGTCACATTTGTCAGCTTACAGCAAGATGTTTTTTTTTCCCCGCATATCTCAGTTAGGAAGGCTTAAAGAAGAGGGTCAGCCAGAATACAGCGCCTCAAGAGCAGACAGGGTCCAACAGTGGCGACTTGGCGGTGCTCGGGGGGTCAAACCCCCAACCTTCTGATCAGAAATCTTATTGTTCACTCCACTACTGCCCCATTTGGGGGCTTTTTTTTAGTTACACCAATCAACCATAACATTAACACCATCCAACATTCACATGTTAAAGTTGAGCTACTTGACCTGAATCTGGATTTACAGTACACGACCTTTTAATAATGCTTCACGATCCATTCTTTATTATTCTCCCTAGCAAAACTGGAGCTTTTTATTTTTCCAATTAGCTTCACTGATAAGTGGCTTTCTTATGGCTGCACGGCTGTTTAGCCCCAATCCCATGAGTTTTAAGTGCATTGTGCATGCGGAAATGCTCTTAATTTCACTATTAATCATGTGTTTAAATTCTACTGCTTTTTGTATGATTTGATTTCACAAAGCGTTTAAGTGATTCGATGTTTTCTGACCACATTTCTACTTAGAAGATGACTAGATCACCTCTATCCTTCCGAGTTTTAATAATACACTGGACAGTTCTTAACCTACTGTAATTATAGTAGTTTCAACAATTTCCTTAGTTGTTTTCTTTTGCTTAATGAAGAACACCAATTCGACCCTTCTGAAACAGAGTAACATCTTTGCAATGACCACAGGATGACACGGTTGTGTAAGAAATGAGAAGCTACTCAGAGCATCAACATGCCAGTTGAATCAAATCAATCAATCACTGGGGTTATTATCTAATATCTACTGTAGATAACTAATAGCTCTTAACTAAGCAAATGGCTCTTAACTATTTGCTCAGTTAAATCCAGGTGGAGTGTATATGCCAGAAAACTGGTGGGAATCAAAGGCCAACCCGTCTGGTCTAATCCCTGAGCAGCACAACTCACTAGAAAAAGGTAAAAATCTGTAAGGAAAGTAAGTAAAAATCTGGCCCCAGTTCCCAATCCGATAGAGCACCCATGAGATGCACCAGACAAACAAGTCCAATCCATGGAGGCACAACCCTGCAACCCACAGCACTGAAATGGATCCACTGCCAACTTCACGGTGCCAGATACCTCAGCACTCGCCAGAGGCTGAACATAAGTGATGGTTTTGTTTTCTTAATAAAAATTTGTACATCATTCCCAGAGATAATTGCCAGGAAAAAATTCCAACCATCTATTCATTAAAAGAACCCCAGGATGTCTGATAAAACACGTTCAAGATAATAATATAGTCCCAAACACATGAAATTACAAGTACTAGACATCAAAGTCTGGTTCATGCTTCGTCAGCACATCTGACGTGCTTCTGAAATGAACTCCTGAAAGCCTTGATTATTCACTTATTTATTTACATTAGGAACAATAAGATATGTTGTTACTGTTGTGGTTTTATATTTGCAGACTAACACTGTCTTTTTCAACCTGAAAAAAAAACCTTCAGCGAATCCTCCCAGCTTTAATTTCGACGAGCTCAGGCTCTTCGATCGTCTGCTCGAGAGATGTTAGCCTTTGAACATCCGCATCCGGTCGATACGTTCATCATATGGGGCACAGGACAGGATCGCATGCCTGGCCGATCGCCTTTCTGAAACGAGTGCTCTACATATCGATCTGATGTTCTTTCACTAAAACGCACCCCCCCCCCCTCCAACCCCCCCCCCCCCTACCTCCACCCCCCAACACATGGCCTGGTAGTGTGATAGTGTTGTTGGAGGTCCGTGAGTCATCCTTGTTCACAAGCCGATTTCAAGATCGCACCACTAACTAAACACCCACCACTGAGAAAAGTACTAGACAGATCAATGGGGCTTTGAAAGAGCTGGTATATTCAGGCCTTCTGTGTGATCATTCAATCAGGGTAGTGTGGATAGCCTCCCTGCTGATCGCTCAGCTGGAGAAAACACTTCCACTCTACTGGCACTTGAGGACCAAAATTGGTTGCCTTCTTTCAAAATGACAGCCTTCATGCACACACTTGAGCTAAAAGCCGGAGAAGCAGAGAAGCCACCTGAAGCGCGTGTTGTAGCAGCTTTGTAATGTCACACATTAACCTGATTAACTGGAAGAAATTAACAAAATCTCACCTGCATCCTCTCCAGCATGTCGAAGAACTCGGCAGACTGAAAGCACACAAAACAAAGAGGGATTAGAATATGCAAAGATCACTGTACATACATACTGTACGAACAAACGCACTTCCTGTTAATGTTTGGGTTTGTGCCATACAGATAAGAGAAGCTGCCAAAGACTGGGTGAGAGTTCTTTCATACAATTAAATGATTTCTTGAAATATTTATTTCATAATCATGCTTTTGTTGTTGCGTTTGCATTCATATCTATGGAGAATGTACGCGCTATGGTCATGCCCTTTTAACAGACAAAATGTACATGACTCAAATTGTAACACCCCCTAGATCCGCCCCTATACTGTAGTGATTCTGCACCTCTGTTCTGCCTTTCATCCGCCCCTAGGGTATTGGTAATTCTAGACCAAATGGCCATCATCCAAACCGCTATCCCTCTGAAGCTGTCTGACTCGACTCGTCCTGGTGTCCTGCTTCTGGTTGGAGATCCCGTGGCATGGAGGCCCCGTGTGGTCTGCCTGGGATGCGTGTGGTGACTGGGGACGGTTCGACTTTTTTTACACGAAGACGGTCTTGTCCTTGGCTGATGCAGACAGCTGTTCTCTGAGGACTTGTGACTTCAGTCGCCCGATAGTTCAGGACCGGAGTTTCCTACAGTCTACCTGACGAGGAGACGTGTTTAAGTTAAAACTGAGCCCAGTTCATTATTTCAACACGTCTCCTGTTATACTGAACTTCCAATCTCACACAGTACGATGCAGATCAATCCCTGCTATCCATTTTACCCAAATGAGTCTGGTTCCTCTCAAGGTTTCTGCCTATTACCATCTCTGGGAGTTTTTCCTTGCCACTGTCTCCATCGTCCCTGACCTGCTCATCAGGCACAAGCTTATCATTTTGATTCATACTTGTTCACTTCTCATACAAACTTATGTGATTCTTTCGATTGTGTAAAGCTGCTTTGCGACAATGTCAACTGTTAAAAGCGCTATAAAAATAAAATTGAATTGAAATTGAATTGAATCCTCACAATGAAGTAATCCTAGACCCCGTACCACCGTATAGATATGTCCATATGATCACATGATGTATTCTGAACTCTTTACTACACCCTCATTTATGGAGTGATTCTGGACCCTCTACCAACTGTGGATCTACACCCTTGGAACATAGACTATGTTGCATCCTATGGATTGACTCTATAAGAGATTTGTTCTATTATGAAGTGACTCTTGACCTCCTCCTAGGACACAGATATGGCTTTATTACAAGACTCCTACCATATCACACCACATATCCCCTATTAAGAACTGACTGTGGACCCTTCATACTGCATCCATCCCATACTAAGAACTAATTCTGGACTCATACTGCCCCAAAGAACCAATGTATAAAATGTTCCCATTTATGATGGATTCTAAACTCCTAACACACCATCTTTCCCTATTAGGAATTGTTTCTGGACTGGCCAACTGTGGCGACTCCTCAACGGGACCATCCGAAAGACCAACACCAACATAATAAGCCTCACTAGGAAGTGATTCTTGATCCCTGTCACCCCCCCACATATCTCCGTCTTTTAGGAAGTTTTTCTGGAAATTCCACGTACCACCTCTTAGATTGCCTATAAAGAACTGATTCTGGATCCCCACCACTCCACATCATCATCCAAACACACCACTGATGTGGTTTTATACCAGTACTAACACATACACAGCTAGATTCCAGAGTGATTCTCAAACATTTAACAACCAATTAGGAATGAATTCTGAACCGTCTATGACCATATGGATCAATATGCATCATATATGCATTATCAAAAAATGCTAAAAAATATATATATAATAATAATTAAAAAATAACACAAGAAATGTGTTTTTTCTGTTTCTAAAATGTGTACACTCATCACTCACAAAACCCATACTGTACATGTCCTTAAAACATAGACAATGTGTAGCTGAACCATCCATTCCATTATGTTATCACTGAAATGCTACTGTATGGTTGGAGTTTCCCATCATGCATATCCTACCCACACTATTCACTTTATACAATATTATAGACACTTGGAGTACTGTAGCATCTATAGATGGACTTTTTCTCTTCCTGTCTCCTTTATTTTGCTGGTAACTCTTGTTTTAACAAAATGACACCCTCTTAGCTCTTAGCATACAGTACTTACTGTATGAAATGATTCTACCACGCTGTAGCTCAATGCTTTAATGAAGTGATTCTAGATCCAATACTGTAGATCGGCCCCTATCATGTTAAACCAGAATGTTACATAAACCCCTTTAATCAGCTGAACTTTTAGAAAACCTCCCAAATGCCCTAGTTGACTTTGCAATTGAGAAGACACTCAGCAGCTGGACAAAAATGCCTATGCAGCTGTTTTAGAAAATGCTCCGAGCCTTGCAAACGTGCACAGATAATAAATCTAGAGTGTGTTTTACTGTATGTCGTGTGTACTCGCTCGATACTGTATGAGGAACGCTTCGTCCTGGCCTGCATTACTTACAGTAGCAGTGCTCGTCATGGGAAACATAATGTAGCTAACAAAAAAGTGGACACTGGTGAAAAAGAAAGCTCAGATATCGGCATGACGGTGTCCTTAAACCACGGAGTAAGAAGTTTGGCCTTGAAGTCTTGTGTATAAAAACCATGTAAAAGGAGATTCTTGTGTGGCTCCAAAGAACATTTTATAGAGAGAATGATAGAGCGTCCTGAATAATGCTGAGTTCGGTAAAAGATCGTTGGGGAATTCTATCCAGTCCAACAATTCATGGTAGATCGTTGAGATCATTGTAGCAGAAATATTATTTGCTTCTTAAAAACCTTCATTCCAACTTAAAACTGGTATCAAGGGTTGGATGGAGGTGAGCAACCTGGTTAATAATTAATTCCCTCCAGCGTATTAAGTCAAACTACCGTAACAATGAAAAAGTGGCCCATGTTAACCTTTACTACTCGTCACATCAGACATGCGGGTGAGAAACAATAGCATTAATGTTACATAGGGATCTACGTGCCGGGTCTCCTTATCTCCGTATGCACCCTGCGCACTCTGCGGCTGCTGCACAGCTGATTAACCACACTTACAGTGAGGGGGGGGGGGGGGGCCTTACTGCGGTGATGCCTCGAAACACACAACTAACTTTTGTTGCTATACAGTGTACTTCTTATATGAAGGAGAAATAGGAATAAGAAGAAAAGAAGAAAAGAAAACAGCAAGTCATAGCTTACAAAGTAATGATAATGTGTGCAAAGATGCTATGATAGTCCAATATATGTTTACTAGGAACAGAGCATTACTACTTTAAACATCACAGTAATGACACTGCCATAGGTGTCCATTAAAATGTCCTGAGTAACCTTATCGAGTGTAAAACTTATCATATACATACGAACAGTTTGACAGCAAAACGCAATAAAGTCCATTTTCTGACTTTTATTCATTCAAATTATTATTCTCTGACCCACAAGGTCGGCTATAGCAAAACATTTACCGCTTTATGAACATCTGCTATATAACCTTAGTTTAGAAGCTTTAAACTTAGAAGTTTTGAGCAAAGCATGACACATGGCCAGATTTTTTAGCAAAAGCAGATGTGTCGTGACGAACCAAACCGCCTTGTTCCTTTCTGTCACATGGTCGGTGAAGTGAAGGTAATTACTGTTTATAAAGTCAGCCAACATATTATTGATACTAATCTGCATACTTGAATAACCACAAACATGACTGCAGGCTGAATTTTCCATTGTGACAAAACTTTGTCACAATAAAAGCGTTTCAAAAAAGCGTTTTGAAAAATCATACAAAATTGACGTTGATACAGTATAACCCAAACAAATTTTGATGAACTATTTTGGCATTTGTGCTTTTTGGCAGCCTTGTGACTCAAGGAATACATGCAAAAAATATTCTCTATCAGTTTGCGAAACTTCTCTTCTACAACTTGATTTGATCATAACGGCATAAAAAATCAAACCGTTCATATAAGATCAGCATGCAGTGATCAACTGAAATATACAGAACTGTGAAAAAGTTTGAACAAGACATGCAAATAACTGCTGTAGTGCAAGAATGTCTTCAAAGAAAAAAGTCTACATTAAAAATACACGGTAAAAAGCAAATAATGAAACTAAGTCAATGATTGGTGTAACAAACGTTTGCTTAAAATATCGTCTCAGGTATAACTAGTGCAGTTTTATAAAGAAGTTAGCTGTTTATATTTATTGAACATCCAGCAGAATTTATCCAGAGTTCTTCTGAGGAAGTTGTCGCACCTGCATCTTTCTTTTTTTTCATGCAGCAAAACCCAGAAACTTTCTTTCTTTTTTTTTGTCTGAAAAGGTTATTTTACATAATATGCTGCTTTTAAACAATTTCCCGTAAGATTATTTATATTTATTTTATTTTATTTTTTTTATTTTTTTTTATTTTATTTTATTTTATTTTATTTTTTTTTTTTTCTGGAATGGAAAACAAATATGATTTTTGTCCTGACTTAATAGTGTCAGTACAAAAAGTCATCAAATAAACAATAAACAAATACATAAAAAGCACAGACAAAAAAAAAAAAAAAACTGCAAAATAGTTCAGACATATAACACCAAAAAAAAAAAAAAAAAAAAATCCCAAAACTGAATCAAGAACCAACTTACAGTATTACACTGGTTTACCCAATATTAGAAAATAAATAAAATAGACTATTAAACAAGTGTTTATCTAGTCAAATCATAACATAACATAAGTTTAAACTCTTAAATGTAAGTAATCTAATCTGTAAAACAGTAATACTGCAATTTTATAAAGCATTGACTTGTCATACGGTTGATATTATACTCATTAGCTGAAACACAAATATTTGTTATAAATCAGCATATCGTGTGACTTATTTGTCTGATCCAAATTGTGTTTATAATTACATCTAGGATTCTTTTTAAACAATGTAATCACATGTTCTATTCGCTTAATCATATTTCCTCTTAGACATTCTTCTTTGTGGTTTTTAATAGACAATGATATTTATAACAAAGCATGACCAGTAAAAATGTCTATTTTGGGAAAACTGCATATAAAGCAAAAGGCTACTAAATACTGTAAATAATACCAAAGAAATGTAATAAAATATTTCCTCCTTTAAGATAAAGTTACCTGAGACATTCTAAGAGCTTCTGCGCTTCAAGTCAAGGCTTGAGACGTGGATCGTTTATTTACTTTGCCCGCATTTGCACCGTTTTTAAGCGTAGGCTGAGATCTTCAGCGGTAAACAGCCATGAGGAACAAACACACACTTAAAGACACACACACACACACACACACACACACACTTACAGTACGCACACTTAAACTGAACTACCTCCCACATAGAGGAGGCTGAGAGTGGGATCAGTGTTTCTATCGCCCTGTGGTGTATTACATAAAGGAGCCGGTCGTGGAGGGAGCATCTCTGCACCGTGACGACACTGTTATTGGGAACAGTGATACAGGCTAATGATTGATTGATTTATTTATTTATTTATTTATTTATTTATTTAGCTGAAATAATCTCACCGGTCTGCTCTCGTGCTGGAGCTCTGCTTCCTCTACAGCATAATTAAAGCTATAAATAAGCCGTGTCATTAGATGCCCCTGTGTGATTCAACTTCCAGGCTTCCCAGCTGCTGATATACACACTCCACCACATCACAAGAACACACACACACACACACACACACACACACACACCCACACACACGTACTGTACATGGCATGTTAAAGATTACAGATTGTTCCGTACCTCTCTGACGGAGCTGGCCATGTGCTGTTCTTTAGCAGATACAAACACACACACACACACACACACATACACACACAAACACACACTGTATACACACACACAAAGCAGGAACAGGACTTCTGGGTGTGCCTGGCAAACCTCCGACACGCCATGCCCAAAACCGGTTCTACCAGTCTGCGTCTGGAGATATTTGCTCTCACTTCCTTTCTTGTCTTTCTTTTTTTTTCTCTCTCTCTCTCTCTCATGCAACACATTTCACAAGCATGGTGCGTTTCTCAATTTTCGGTGCTATTGTTGGCCCGCTGAAGACCTTATCAACCAAACACACTCATACACACACACACATGGACACACACACACCCTCCTTTTCCTCTTTTTTGTTCCCCAGCCAGGGTTTTAAGCTAAAAGTGGTCGCAAATTACTGAGTGGATCATCAGCAATAACACTGCTGTGTGTGCATGTGTGTATGTATATTGAAGCATTTGTGTGTGTGTGTGTGTGTGTGTGTGTGTGTGTGTGTGTGTGTGTGTGTGTGTGTGTGTGTGTGTATATATAAATGTCATGAAATCGATGAGTATTAATAAACTACGTGTAGAGATTCATATTCAATTAATGTTCAGCATGTTCCTAGAAGGATGTATTATTTAACATAATCGATGTGAACAGTTTGACAGAACAATGCAATAAAAAAAAAATCAGACTTTTATTCCTTTTAAAGCTATTACGCTCTGACACACAAGGTTGTCTACTGTATAACAAAACATTTGAATTGACAATCGCAATAAAATCGTATTTTTGAAACTTCCGAGTTCAATGCAAAGCACAGCACAAAGGCTCGCAGATTTTGTCACGTGATCAGAACGTGTAAATACAGTACTTCCTGTGCATCACTGTGGCTGCAGCGCGTGGTCTGAATGTAATAAAAAGGTTTTTGGAGAATGTTGTGCCACGATACATTCTGTGAAATTATTATTAGACATCGTGCGAGGGTTAACCCTCACCCCAACCCTTGGATGTTGTCAGGACACCATGTTACAACCATAACGAAGCCATGCGGGAAGCACTGTGGTGACGCAGAGGAACGTTTCCGGGGCGTCTGAGCATAATTTTGACATATGCGAGAAACTACAGTCTTTTTAACGCAGACAAGATGATTTTTTTTTTCCAAAAAAAAAAGGGGAAATATTTTTTACATGCAACTCTTTTTTGCATGCATTGCAAAACTACTAAGCTACTAAATAGTATGTTCTGTTAGACCCTAAACTGCATGGCAGGTTCATACAGTAGCGTCTGTAATCACACGTATCGCCGACATCGCGGTCATCAGCTGAGAAATCTCAGAGATTCTTGATAAGTCATAGCAAATTGTGAGAGGTTGTAGCTACTTAGTAACAATCGGTAGGCAAATCTTGACAGTTCTTAGACAGTTTAGCAGTTTGTCATGGTTCATAGTGGAGTCATAGCAGATTCTTAGGTACACCTTAACAATTATACAACAATTTTATACAAAATCTTAACAATTGTACATCTCAAAAAGTATTTAATATGTAGTCAAGTCAAAAATGCGTTAAAGTACTTGTACAGCTAAACTTTCTATATTTGTACAGCTACATTTTTTTTTGTTCTTATCTTCTATAGTTATATTTTCTATAGCTAAAGTTTTTCTATATTTAATTTCTTATTTTATTCAATAATGTATTTCTTATTGATAACCTTTTTTTTAATGTCATGTGGGAGTTTCACTGCATATCGTACTGTGGATGACTGTGTATGTGATAAATACAAATTGACATCATTAAGTCGAGTGACCAAGTATTTCTATTCGGGACAAGTCCTATGCAGTTCTGGATAGTACCAGAAAGGCCCTTAATAATAATAATAATAATAATAATAATAATAATAATAATAATAATAATAATAAATTATTATTATTATTATTATTATTATTATTATTATTATTATTATTATTATTATTATTATTATACATAATAAGATCATAAAATACTTTGAACAACATGTGTTTGCTAATAAGCTTTTTATATGCCATATTTTTCATAATAGATACTAATGTCATAGAAGCTGTGAAGTCTGAGAGCAGTTGAGTAGAGCAGAGTTGAATAGTCTCGTTATTTATAGCGCAAGCATGCCAGTAAACATTAGATGACTTCTCAGAAAAGTGTTTTTTTTTTCCTTAGAAAAGAGTTGGTTTAAAAAATAAAAAAAAACTTAACATGGAGCTTAATATGTTCAAAACTGTAGTTTTTGTAAAAAGTAATTTGTTGATTAATATAAATGAATTTAGTAATGTTTACTCATTTGTAGAATTTACTTCAAGTGACTAAATAAAACTCCATCTAAATGTTCCATCTTGTGGAATAAATGAAGTAGATGAAGTCACAAATTAACGGTCATGATCAACGGGTCTCAATCTAGTCACCATTAGGGGCAGGATGCTGAGACGGAGGAAATGATTCATAATTGACTTTTATTTGTATAAATTTGCCCATTTAAAATATTTTATAATGATTTATTATTGATATGGATGAACCAAGTTTTTTTTTTTATTTGAAAACCTGAATATAAAAGCTGAATGAAATAATGATTTATTAAAATTTCAAATAGAAATGAATCAATTGCAAAAATATTTGTTTTTCTCTGTTTGTTTGTTTGTTTGTTTGTGGAAAGTATGAGAAGGTGTTTTTACAGGCTGGTAAAGAGTTAAATGCCGAGGTCTGCTGTGACCGTACACACCACCAACACTGTGGCAGTCGCAGCGTATCAGCGCATCACACTGTGCTGTTTCACTCGCCGATTTACTAAACCCAGTCCTCACACGTCGCACGTACGAGCCGTGATCGAGATCAATAATAACTGTGCGATGGCGACACTTTGTCAAAGGTCGAGCGTTGACTTCACTCACAGGAAATTCTGAAACACTTCTCGTTAAAAGAAAAAAAAGGGGTGATGGCTTTAGATAGATATTTAATTTCCATCACACAATGTCATCATCATCATCATCATCATTTCTAATAATTCAAATGACGTTATTTATAAGCAGCCTGTAAAACAGAGCAGTCTAACACACACACTCTCTCTCTCTCTCTCTCTCTCTGTGTGTGTGTGTGTGTGTGTGTGTGTGTGTGTGTGTGTGTGTGTGTGTGTGTGTGTGTGTGTGTGTGTGTCTTTCTGTCTGTGTGTATCTCTTTCTGTCTCACTGTGTGTGTGTGTGTGTGTGTGTGTGTGTGTGTGTGTGTGTGTGTGTGTGTGTGTGTGTGTGTGTGTGTGTGTGTGTGTGTGTGTGTGTGTGTGTGTGTGTGTGTGTGTGT
>JAAGKR010003272.1:0-77215 GCA_011419295.1 Clarias macrocephalus
TTTGCGTCCATTCCTAACAGTCATACAGAAATGTGGACTTTCCCCAACCTGTTGCCACACAAGAACACAATTGCAGAGGGTGACTTTGTGTGTAATAACCACTTGTGCAAGTTCACACTACACAAGAGGTAGCTCAAAGTCCAGTTCACACACCTTAATACAAACTGGCTCGCATTCATAACACTGTTTTCTTGCTCCTCTAGGGTCCGGGTTTGATTCTTGTCTGTGTGCATGGAATTTGCATGCTCTCCCCATCTTACTCTGTGTACTCTGATTTCCCTCCACTGTTCAAAGACATACAGATTAGGATAATGGCCATTCCCCAAATGCCTACAGTGTGTGAATGTTGACCAGAGGTCGTACCACGGTTGTAAAAATGGAAATAAATACTATGGTCACCATTGGCCTCCACGATCCCTGGTTGGACTACAGAGGTTCCTAGATGGATGATGGACAATCAATACAATGTATAGTATTTGAAAAACTATTTGAAACCAAGCTAAAAATTTGTGTACCTTCCCAAACCAATTTCCACACACACAGAGTGGGGTATAAATAAATGATATTTATTGAGCTAAAAATATATGAACAAGCAAAATGTATTGAA
This sequence comes from Clarias macrocephalus, assembly GCA_011419295.1. Taxonomy (NCBI): domain Eukaryota; kingdom Metazoa; phylum Chordata; class Actinopteri; order Siluriformes; family Clariidae; genus Clarias; species Clarias macrocephalus. Next base: position 608 of record JAAGKR010003272.1, read on the forward strand.
CAAACAATATATTAAGAATACAGTAAATCCCCTACATATGAACATTCGAGTTACGAACTTTCGAAGATACGAACATGCATTCACGCATTTTAAATCTCGAAAGTTAGATCACATGTCCGGCGTACTAAGAAGCGGCAAGCAATAACGATGGAACAAAAGTGAAAATAATTGAGAGAATGAAGCGAGATGAAAAGATGACAGACATTGCTTGTTCTTTTAACATGAACTGTTCAACCATCAGCACGATTTTAAAGAACAAGGACAAGATCATTGAACATGTTAGTTTTATATTGTGTCAACTATACAATGTTTGTTGGACAAACTGGACTTAGGAACAAGCTCACGAAATGAAACTCATTTGTTTATATGTTGGGGACTTACTGTATTCATTGACTATTCTATATTCTTCTTTTTAAAAAAAACACAACAAAAAAACCTTTTCACATGATACACTTTGTGTTCCCACTACTTACAGCCTGTGCATTTTTACCTTGCGCATACCAGCCATACGCAGTGTTCAAGCAGTTAGTCACCAAGCTTCCACTATGCTACATAATTAAACCTTCAGTGAGAGACAGACTAGGTAGTCCAATGTCTTGTTTTAAAATGATGAACAGCTATGAGGATTGCCAGTGCCATCACATCCATATTATCTGCACTGATTCTAACTGAGGTTGCTGCTGAAAGCACATTTTGGTGTGTACTGTGTCGAAGTTGGTTCCCCATCGAGATGCGTTTTTCATAGCCCCACAGAACGGCAATTTACTCATATGGAATTTTGATTTAAAACAGATTGAAAATTTTTTTTAACTATCCGCTTCATGCACTGTACTATGGACTCATACTGGAATATGAAAGTAGAGCCCCCTGCTGCACATAACCAGTACTACAACTGCATTGTTAATTGATGATTTACATAACATTTAAAATGGGGGTGTCAAAAACTTTTTAGGCAAAAGACCACATTACACGAAGTACAATATCAAGTGATCAAAAAATAGAGATTAGTGACAAATAACAGGGCATGGATTAAATATACAGTAGAAAAAGAAAAACACAATTTGCTTTCTAACTTTACAATATATATTTTCTTGCAAAGAAAAAAAGTATTCACTTCCTTAATCTTTCCACCACACATTTGTAGTATTACAACCTGGAAGTTGAATGGACTAGATAACGATTATAAATAACATAAAACTGATTGTATAAATTTTCACTTTCATTGCTGTAAAACCCTTAACCTAGTTCATTCGTTCTGTAGATTAAAGCTTATTGCTTTATTCTGCCCCCTAGTGGAATCAAAGGGAACAGTTCCCTTTATCCCACCTCTGTCAAATCTTTGAAAACAGTTGACAAGATGGTTTTTATTATCAAAATGTTTATTTGTTGGTCTAGATAGCATCCCCACAGGAATTACAGTACTGTTCAAAAGTCTTAGGCACCATCATACATATTTTTATATACAATGTTTGTTTTATGTCTGATGCATTAATGTGTCAGCAAGAAAATTCAAATTCAAATTTGCAAAAAAGCAAATGGTAAGTATTGAAACATTCATTATCCATGATGGTGTCTTATCCAAGGAACATCAGCATACAAAAGCATTACTGAATTAATTTGTGATAAAATGGTTATCAATCAAGAAAGATAGTAAAAAATACTGCAAAATATAGTTTGCTTATGTGAAACTGTAGACTGACCCGAAAAAACCTTTGCAATTAAATTAATCAAAACAAACACCAACAACAAAAAACTATCAAACAATGTTTAAGTTAATAATTTAGACTGAAGCACTGAGTACCCAGAGTTGTGTACATTGTAAACGGTATGTGTAAAACATTTCCTATTTGTTTGTTTGTTTGTTTATTAATGCATGTATACATTCATTCATATTTATAGAAACATCATTATACAGTATGTCATACAAAACATATAGTTGGTATTGTATTTTTTTTTTCATGCAAAGGTCATCAGCTTTATTTCACTCTGAGATACACAAACATCTACAAACTGTGAAGCTTAAAATGAAACTAACGATGAAATTAAAAGGTGAAGATCTTAACTTCAGTGTAATTTAAGTAATAAAGAAAAAACAATAGAATGACGTGTAGTACACGACACTGGTTAAATGCAGATTACAGCACGCTAGGAGCAAAAGGACCATATAGCATAAGCTAGTGCAAGGCTCTAATCATTTTATTGGATGAAGAAAATGCCACAAAGCTATTGAAGAATGCCTGAAGCTAGCGAAATAACAAGGAAAATTACTATTTAAATACTTTCAAAATTTTTTATATTTATTAATTTTACTCACTCATCGTCTATATCACTTTATCCTGTATTCATGGTTGCGGTGGCCTGGAGCCTATCCCGGGAGACTTGGGGCACAAGGCGGGGTACAGCCTGGACAGGGTGCCAATCCATTACAGGGCACAGACACATACTCTCACTCACACACTATGGGCAATTTTTGAATGCTAATTAGCCTAATCTGCATGTTTTTGGACTATGGGATGAAACCGGAGGACCTGGAGGAAACCCACCAAGGACGGGGAGAATCTCCATGGACATAGAGACGGGTAACCCGGACCCTGGAGGTGCAAGGCGACAGTGCTAACCACTACACCACCTTCATTAATTTTATTAATTTCCTATTTTGACATTTTAAAGTGCTCAATTATAAGGACATGGATTTCATTGAAGCTCATGATATTAGGAATGGCAATCCTGACAATGTGAGGATTACAACAAGCTTTCTCATTCAGAACTAAACTTTAGATCAACTGTTTGTAATGAGGAGTGATAAAGTGAGAAGGTGAAATAAAATCTTTGGTCTAAGCTCTATGGGTTAGTTCCAGTCTGGCTGACCTCCTGACGACTAAAATTCCACCATTGCAACTTTCTCTGTGGGGGAAGAGACTGACACACCGGCCACACCCTCTTTCTGGGTAGACTGGGTGGGGCTGGTAGCTGCCTTTCTAGCAAATGCGCTGGCAATGTCCTCAAAGGTCCGTCCTTTGGTCTCAGGGACCCAGAAGTAGGTAAATAGGAAGAACAACACAAGAAGGACGAGGAAAATGATGAAGACATACGGTCCACACACACTCTGGAGAGAAAAAAGAAGGTAAGGCGAAAGGGTCAGGTTTAATCCCGTTGTGTTCTCCATCACCTTCATCATCATCTTTATCTTTATTAGAAACTTTATCTTTCTAATAAAAGTTTTTCAGGCTTAATATTAAGGTTTTGTATAAAACAAATAGGTGCTTTCACTTTGATCATGTGAGAGGAACTAGGCTCCCACATGATCAGATAACACTCATGCGGAAAGTTTTTTAAGAACGTGTAGGAAATGTTTTTTTTCTTCCCATTCTTCAAGATCAATGCACAAGAGAAAATATTTTTGGTATTGTCCCATGTTTAGTAAGAATGTTAAATAACGTTGCCATAAACAAAAGTATAAATGTTCTTACCAGCAAAGGTGGGAAGCACAGACCCACGAGAAAGTTGGCTGTCCAGTTGGAGCAGCCGCCTACAGCGACAGCAGCGGGCCGTGCACCTTGAGCAAAGAGCTCTGTTGCAATGAACCATGGGATTGGTCCTGGGCCAATCTCAAACGTTGCCACAAACCCAAAAACAGCAATGACAGCGAAGTAGCTTATCACTGAGGTTGAAGTCTGAAAAAAAGTTTTAAAAAAATAAATAATACAAAATAATAAAAGTTTTCTCTGCTTTTAAAACAGGACTTCTGTAAAACAGTCTCCTGCATGGACCAACATCAGAACTGATACATTTAATAAATAAGCAGATTAGATTTATTAGATTTATAAGCAGACCATCCAAGACTAATCAAGAATTTTTGCATTTGGCCATAAGTTGATGCAAGTTTGATTAATTAAACAGTAATATTCATAAGTGGTCTATTCTTTTTGTACATGCTTTTGTGGCAGGAAACCCTTCCTGTCATTCAGCACTGCTGTGTTTGTCAGTTGATAGTTTCATCTTGGTGAAGGTAAACGCCCAATTTGATGATTATATATATAATTATTTTTTTATGTTTTTTTTTTTTTTTTCATGTTTTCAGTGGTAGCTTGGAAGGCAGCTGGATTCTTGCTTCTAATCAAATTTCATGCATTTATTCATTCATTCATGCATTTGTCATGGTCAATGGCTTGTTTTTAACAGCGGGGAATTAAAAATCTAACAAACTAAACCAAAACTTTGATGATTATGGGGTATACAAGCTATAAATAATTAAATAACAAAGTTTCTATAACTTCTATAAATGTCTGTAATATGTGTTATAAAAGTGAAATGCTGTGTATATACACTACCTGTCGCAAGTTTGGACACACTTTCTAATTCAGTGGTATGTTCTTTTGTGATTTTTGATTTCTTTCTACATTGTAAAACAATGCTAAAGGCGTCCAAATTATGTAATAATGTGATGTGTATTTAATATTGAGATGTGTCTGCTACATACAGTATGCTCTGTAAAATTTATAAATTTATAACGGCTCTAATCATAAATCTCGGAGGCTGGTAATTCTAAATGAACTTCTCCTCTGCAGTAGAGGGACATTTTGGCCTTGCTTTTCTGGGATGATCTTCATGAGATCCAGTTTCATCATGGTGCTTGATAAGTTTTGCAAATGCATTTGACAATACCGTTCTTGCAAGAACTATTCCAGAACAGTGCTATATGGATCCATATGCATTTTTTCTTACAAAAAAATCCAGTATTGTTAGAGAATAAAGAAAATAAAACCAAACTTGTGTCCAAGCTTTTCACTGGTATGGGCAAACCTTTAATTGGTATTGTATATATTGTGAATCTAATGACTGATGGTCATTCATACTAAATTTGAATTAAAGTATAGTGGTAAGAGTTTTTTTTTTCTTCTAACTTTGAGGTTAGATTAGTTATACTTTTATCTCATCTATAGTTCTATTCCATTCAAGCAATAACACATGAGTGGGAGGTAAGTAAATGAAACGGAGTAAATGTAACTCGTTATTACACACCTCTGGTAATGCAGACCATTTAGTGTAATTAACGATTATTAAAACAGTCTATATCCCCCCACTCATGGAATGCCTCTTGTCCAATCAGATTACTCGGTCAGAACTAATTAGTGTATAATCTGCATTAAGATTAGTTACAATAATTCTGCACCCCTTTCTCTGCCAGACCACAAGCATAGATGCCAAGTGTTTAATTGGCTAATATTTTCCGATTGAATGGATTATCAAAGGCTTACACCACCCTTCTTTTTCAAAAAGAAAATCACTGCTGATCAGGCCAGATGTAGCCAGCCTGTTCTGACTGACATGAAAGTACTGTAGGTCATGACTATTTTCAAAGTAAGTAATAAGTGTTTTATGTGTGTGAGCACTAACCCCATCTGGTGTTGGCCCCAAGGTGACATTGCAGTTATTCGCAATTGGAGCTTTAGAAAGATTGTCTGCTTGTTGTCCACATGGGTCCTAATTATGGTCATGAAAAAGTCCAATGACAAAAAGACAGGACAAGTTAACAATACAACTATAAGTAATGGAGCAAATGTTTTACAACTTCAATGACCTGAACTATTTAATTAGGGGATTTAACCAAATGGTTAAAATACTGAAATACTGAACATTTACAGCATATCTTGTAGAACTAGGTTTAGCAGTTTAACCCTTTCAGGCATAGTGTTCACACTTGTAGACCTTAAGGATTAATGATTCCTGTTTTACCTCCAAATTATTTGTCTTATTATTATTATTTATTTATTTATTTATTTATTTATTTTAAAGAACCTATTATTTGTTTAGGTGTTTGTGTAACAATTAGTGGTGTTTATTAGAAGATTATTTTTATCCTCCTTTTGTAACAGACCACCTGTAAATTGTAAATGTTTAAAAAATAATATAAAACATATATATTCATAAAAATTTTGATAAAATATTTATACAAATATTTTTAAAAATGCCTCTATAGTACATTTTATACAACTATAATGTTAAATGTTAAATTATACATGTAAAAAATGGACATAGTAAGATTTATAATAATGATAATCATTATTATGATTATTATTGTTGTTAATAATAATGACGATGATGATGATTATTATAATAATTTTATTATTATTATCATCATCATCATAACATAGGCAGTTTTTAGAAGGTTTTAGCCTCATAGATCATTTTACTCATAAACTCACAAAATCTACGTTCACATTTCATGCGATTTTAAGTAAAAAGTTGAATAAAAGTCTAAGTAATTATGCCTGAAAGGGCTAAAAGGAAAAGAATATTTCTGTAGTGGAGAGTGAAAATGAGAAATGTTTGTGTAAAAGTGTGACAAAAAAACAGGAAGTGTGGAAATCACTGACATTTAAATGTTATCTTTAACTCACCACCAGTAGCTGAAGAAAGATGGTAATGAAAAGAGCACAAACAGCCATTCCACCTAATCCAATCATCTGAAGCGTCCTTCGCCCCGCCCGCTCCACCAGAAAGAGCTGTTGTCCAGCAGAGTTAATATTAAAGGTTAGGATTCTCTATTTCTGCGGATTTTACTAAATTGTAATATTTTACAAATCACATGGCAAAATATATTGTAATAACAAAAAGTAAAAAGTATGATGTATCACAGACCTCACTTCAGTCATGCAGAATTAGTTTTTATAGGAAAATGCACATCACTAGAGCACCTGATGGGGTTCACTGCAAATGAATAAATCCATACTGATGGGGAATATCTTGTGCATGGCTTATTTGAGGCACAATGGTGTTAAAAAGCACTAATGAAAATTATTATTACTTCTATTGCAGCATGGTGGCTTAGTGGTTAGCACTGTCAACCTGCACCTCCAGAGTCTGTGTTCAACTCCAGCATCTGGGTCTGTGTGCTAATTGACATACCCAAATTTCCTGTAGTGTGTGAATGTTGACCGGAGGCCCAAGCATGGTCATAAAAATCGGAATAAATACAATGTTCACTACTGGCCTATCGGTTCACTCTATGGTTCCTAGTATGTATATGTCAGGGTTAACCCCTAGAGGGCGCCTTACACCCTAAGACACTTTGTTTTGGACTCAATATTCCAGAGTGCACCTCTAATTGCTAATTGCTAATTAGCATGGCTTTAAGTAGCCATGGTTTTGAGTTAGTCTTTGTCTTGTATCTGTTTGGTTTTTGAAGATCTGATTTATTTAAACAGTTATGCTGTTGTGTTTGCCACAAGTGAAAGTTGAAAAGGGGCATTTATTGCATTTTGCAGTGAAACTCATCACATCATGGGCGATTCAAGAAAATGAAGAGACTACGATGGAAGTTGTATGTTTTACGTGACAGTAGAATTTGTGTTTTGTAATTTAAGAGCCAGCAAACATTGCATATTACAAATGACTGCATCTTTCTTTCGCATGTTTAAGCCTTTAATACCGCACCACAAAATAAGCTAACAGCGGCGACATGAACTCACAGAGACGACTGTGAAGACAGTGTTGACTGCTCCTGCTCCAATAGTGACGTATATCGCCTCCGTGATTCCTGCCTTCTTGAAGATTTCTGTAGAGTAATAAAATACCTGAAGAGAACAGAAAAACAATAGAGATGAGTTACAGGGAAAAAAAGTGGAAGGAAGAAGTGAGACAGAAATACATCATGCGGTTTTAACATTTTGGAAGATCATGGAAAGGAGTTCTAAGTACGACCCAAGAGGCCATGTTTAAAGAGGGCATCTGATGCTCCAATATCTCTAATTTCAATAACATCTTAACTGGTGTCTTGAGCAATTTTAGAAGCTACTCTAATAATTTGTGTTGCTGATTCTTAGTGAAGTAAATCATGTGACACTCACAGCATTGATTCCAGAAAACTGCTGAGAGAGGTTCATGACGATGGCGATGATGATGGGCTGCCGGTATATGGGGTTGCGGAACAACTCCATGATGGAAACTTTTTTCTCCATGGCCATCTTACTGGCTTCTTCCCTCATCTCACGAATATCATCTTCGACATCGTCATTCCCACGAAGACGCACCAAAACTGACACATATACAATATAATATAAATAACTATTATGTAAATGCTGAAAAGCTGCGCTAGCCTGATTGTGATAAATAGCCAGTAATATTCAGCAGTAGATACGTCCTTGGCTGACTCAAAAGTCATTGACTTTATAGCAATACATTTTTTTTGGTATGCTTTTTTCCTTTTAATGGAAATATGCTGTATACATTCAATATACATAAAAACAGTGCTATGCATGGCAAAGCCACTCCATAGCTCATCTGCACACCAATCCCGAAGCTACAGGCTGTGTTGCATTTTGCATGGTCTCCTAATGTCAAGGTAGGTTTCTTTGGTATTGTCTTGTTTCAGTGCTCTGGATGAGCTCTAATTGTGAGAAGAATAACCTCTTACCCGAGCGAGCCTTCTCCTCCTGTTGGAGGTTGATGAGCAGGTATCTGGGACTCTCTGAACAAAACAGCATCATGATGCTCTGTAGTACTGCAGGCAAGATCGTCAGTCCCAGCAACAGCGGCCAAAGTTCTGCAGAACCTAACAAATTCTCCAAACCAAGGATCTGTCACAATAACACAAGTATAACAGTAAAATAAACTATTTCTATAACATAAGTAGAATTAGTACCGTGAAGTTTTTTTGCATCATGAAGGAGCATAGAATTACATTATTATTACACTGCCTGGCCAAAAAAGCACCAAATTATTGGCCTACAGTACATCAAGCAAAGGAAACATTACAATTACTAAAACTGGGTTCAGAACTGTCCAATGCATTATTAAAATATGGAAATATTATAAGCTGTCACGGAAGAAATGTGGTTATGAAAAAAAAATTGTGTATGATGTCGTGATCACTTAAGCTTTTGGAGAAGTTGCATTGCAAAGCATCAAAAGTAAAACTCTTGCACAAGCTCATGGTCATGCACAGAATGCATTGAGAGTACGCAGGATTGGGGTTAAACAGCTGTAGCCGTGTGGCCATAATATAATTGGTTATTATTGAATCTAAAAACATTGCAATGCAAAGATTGGACTTTGGAGCAATGGAAAAAAAATATCAGGGTAAGAAGAGAAGCACATAAAGTGATGCCTCCTCATGCAGAGTGGCCACTGAGGCAGTGTTATGATTTGGGGTTGCTTTAGTTGGTCCGGTCGAGACTAAGCAACGTTATGTGGCAATAAAATTAAGTCAACTGATGACCTGAATGATCACATCTATGCAGTTTTTCTTTTCTGAAAATGAAATTGCCTAGGTGTGTAATACAATATAAGTCACAATAAAGCAATAACACATCAAACCAGCTCACAAAGTTTACAGTGAGCATGTACAGTAGGAACATGTCTGTAATGCCGGTTTATTTGGAAGCCCATTTCACCTGTGCTATTAGTATGCCAATGACAATCCCTAACTGGTGAAGGGTGCCAAATGCTCCTCTTAGTGCTGTCGGCGCAGTTTCCCCCACATACATGGGAGTCAGGCCCGTACACAGACCGCAGAAGACGCCGATGACCAAGCGTCCGAGAATCACCATCTCGTACGAGCGGGACACACTGGACAAGCCCATGAGCGCACCCCCGATCAGAGCCAGGGTATTGGACAAGATCATCGCCTTGCGTCTGTGTGCAAAAAAAGGGGAAAGGGACTGCGTATTTTAATGACTTAATATTAGTGGATTAAAAGTATGTACAAACATACATGCAAAATATTCTATGAAACTAGTATAATTTCTAAATAATCAATATGTAATAACTTCTTTAATAATCTCTCTCTCTCTCTCTGTATATTATATTATTATTATTATATTATATTAAAATTTTATATATATATATATATATATATATATAATATAAATAAAACATTTATTTATTTATTTTATATTTATTTTTTTATCTATAAAAATATAAAAAATATTAAATATTAAAAATATAAATAAAGTGTGTTTAAATAAAGCAAAGGTTTTATATATTTCAAGACAGTCCTACGAGTGTGGGTCACAAATTCTGCACTGCATTTAATGAGTGTCTCTAGGAAAAAAGTCTTTCACGTCTCCCCCACATGTTTCAAATGCATTGCTTTAACATTTATTTAACCAAGAAATCTGCCTAGTTTATATTTTAAATTCTTGTCACTTGTCACTCTCGTCATAGCTTAGAGTATATTTATTTCTTAATAGATGAAACACTGATAGATAAGATCAAGTAACGATTATTTCTTTAACACCGTATTTCAATCTACACTGTAGTGGATCATTTCACTTTATTTCACAGAGTAAACTCTTGTTCTCAATCACTCACCTCCCGAATTTGTTGACCAGAGCTCCTACAGTGAGAGCCCCAATCATGCCACCAGCACTGAAGATAGCTACAGCAAAACTCCACAGGTTAGTAACCGTCGATTTATCCATAGCTTTCCCGTAGCGCTCCTGATGTGCATCCCTGAAGAAGGCCTGTACTTTCTGTTTATTTTGGCAAAGAACATGAGAGACAGAGAATGAGACCAAAAACATCTACCTATGTATATATACATATGGCGTGCTATCAAAATGTTTCAAGATTAGTTTTGTAACACGCCAACGTATCACAGGGAGCGTCGACCTCCATAAGTCAGTGCGCCAAAAGACATCATCCCGTGTATATCGGGAGCTGTGCAACTGGTGCTATTCTGACCAGCGAACGTGAAATTTTGCTTTGAACTGGGCAAATCTGCCACATAGACGTCTGACATGATTCTGCACGGTTACGCCCATGCTGCGATGAGTCGTTCGATGTGTTTTACGAGGCACACATGCTTTAAGAGCAGAAGAACATCGCTGGAAGACGACGAGAGATCAGGAAAACCTTTAACAAGCTCAACCCCCCCCAAAATGTCGAAACCATTCGGCAACTTGATGATGATCCTCGATAGACAAAATACAACATTGCTGCCACTGTCGGTGTGTCATACAAAACAGTCCAGGCCAACCTCACGAGTGATTTAAACATTCACCATGTTGTTGCCAAGTTCATCCCAAGGCTGAGAAGCAGAAGAAGGAGCAGAAGCAACATTGTGTTTACAAGTCTGTAAAGAACTCCACCAGCGTGCCATGGATGACACGCCATTCATGTCGAGGATCAGTACCGGTGCTGTAACTTGGGTGTATCAAACATTCATTGTGCATTGAGAATTCATCCCCAGGGGCCAGACCGCCAATAGCGAATTCTACTGTCAGACGACTGGATCTGTGGTTCGTGAATCTTGAAACGTTTTGATACATAACATGCATTCAAAAGGGTGTAATATAAAGATATCAGTTTAGTTGTAAAAATACAAAAATATATCATATGATGATGATGATGATGATTTTTATACCTCATAAGGTGCATTGATGACCCCTGTGTTGTAGCCAAACTGCAGAGAGCCGATGACTGCCGTGGAGACACAGAAAACCAAATGACCAGTGATCTTCTTTCTCTGCAAATAAAGAAATATAATTAAAATCAATGCCCAAGAAGAAGAATAGAGATGAAAGAATGTGAGAGCAGGAAGTGAGTTGATTAGTAAGGAAGGTACACACACAGTGTACACATATGTATTATACATGCAAGTGTACTGCTCTCTCTCTCTCTGTGTGTTACAAAATCCTGGCAGTGTAGACATGGTTCACTTCTGCATCTCCTATTTCATTCGGAAAAACCATCTCTATTACAGCAAGCTAGAAAGCGAAGTAAGCGATCTAGACTAACGTAGAAACATTTTTGCATTTATGAATCTTTACAAAATGAAAGATTTATCCTGAAAAAAGCGATCCTCACTTGAGCTTCAGTAAAGACACATCCCTTAACTATGAAGACAATCCAGTGTCTCTCCTGCGTTGCAATGTTGTACAACATAATTGTCCCGACCTAATAAGAATACACTTTTTGGCATAATGGCATACAATATGCTTTGCCTTTTCTTTATATATATATACAGTACAGACCAAAAGTTTGGACACACCTTCTCATCCTTCTCATTCAAAGACTTTTCTTTATTGTGCTCTTTAGCCCAAACAAGTCTCTTCTGCTTGTTGCCCGTCCTTAGATATTCTACCATGAAGGCAGCAGAGGTGACTCTTGGTCTTCCTTTCCTGGGGCGGTTCGCATGTGAGCCAGTTTCTTTGTAGCGCTTGATGGTTTTTGTGACTGCACTTGGGGACACTTTCAAAGTTTTCCAAATTTTTTGGACTGACTGACGTTCATTTCTTAAAGTAATGATGGCCACTCGTTTTTTTCTTCACTTAGCTGCTTTTTTCTTGCCATAATACAAATTCAACCTCTTTGAATGAGAAGGTATCCAAACTTTTGGTCTGTACTGTGTATATATATATATATAGACATTGCCTTTGCCCATATCCTGTTTCCGGGGTACATGCGAAGCCCCTTACAAGTTACAAGAGTAACAAGAATAACAAGAGTTACAAGAGTTACATGCTAATACACATGCCCCCATACTCGAAACAATATTGTGTTATAATAAAATGATATGCTGTTTACAAAGGTTTTGATGAAAAAGAAAATGCTTGCTCTTTAGTCTGATATCTAATGCAGAGCAAGTGTACTTCCGGTGGCAGGATGCATGTCACCACCTAATCAAGGATGTTGTACAAGGGTTGCTGTGCATAAACCCACCACATGTGCATAAGAACATTCATTTGAACATGCAAGTGCATTGCTGAAAGAAAAAAAAAAAAGAGCAAAAACGCTAGCATACCAATGTAGCAAAAAGTGATGAGGTCAGAGGAGATGTACTTCACATACATCCTTTAATGCATATTACAAAACAATATTGATGCAATGTGATGCAACTTACATTAGTGCCATCTCCCACCTTCTCCATCTTCACACTGGTTATAAATCCAAATGTATGAAGTTTAATCCCTTGTTGTCCGTCAAGCTGCAAACGCTCCTTCTCTAAAAGGGAAATGGCAAAGAAAGAAGTTTGATAGAGCTGTTTCCTCTAAGTGATGTCTGCATCGAGCTGCTGTTCTTGCATCAGAGATGAATAGACATGAATACAAATATGAAAGATGCATTGAAAAAAACAACACATTATACTTCATAGACACAACTAGCGATGCTTTAACCCGATGTCTACACCACCTGACAGTTTATGTGAAAAGTAACTAATTGACCAAGACTCAAACAATAAAAGACATTCGGATATAATAATGGAATAACCTGGCAACATCCTGGTACACTCCTGGAAAAAAAAAATGGAAAAATTGTACTTTTGTGCGCCAATTAGATGCTACCAAAAGGGGCACAACTTTTGCAGCCTAAGTATGTTGAAGGCTGAAGAACCTGAATGTGGTCTGCCTTAACTTTTGGAGTAGATTTAAAGGAATTGCTATTGTTGATAAGATCCAATTCTTTACTCCATATCATTTTAAAGGTATAATACATTCACATTTCTATGAGAAAGAAACAAATTAAACATATGAAGGATGCCCCTCAGATTGCAGTGACAAGAATTTCATAAGTATGGTACCGTTATTTATGAGGAAATGAATCAGAATGAAATCAAAGACATACCTGACTTGAAATAATTGCACCGTCCCCTGTTATAACGTAATGACTGACTTCGTGCACTATTATTTTTATATAGGAGGTTTGACCGGATAAGCTTCCCACTACACTTCCTATTGTGCAAAGTGTGTCGCGTCTTTTTACGTCAACTTTTTATTCGTAGTGCCCTAAATCGTCTGGATGTCGCGCGTTGTCAAAATGTAGGAAGTTAAGGTTGGTCACGTCAAACACGTCCGCACTAGGCAGTAATGTGTCACTTGTGTAATTGGGCGTCCTACACTGCATCCCACCTCAAATTGCTGTATGAATTAAAGCTTTTGAATCTCGGTTCCACAACAATGGGACATGGCGTGCATTAGAGTCATGTGCATGAGTCTGTAGGAGGTAGATCAGAGGTCTGTAAACAAACAGTTCTCTATTAGAAGGCTGAGTAGCATCAACAATGTGTTTCAGGCAGAAGAGTGACTTACTACTCCATAGATGCATTGGGGCTGTGACGTCTAAAAATTCCTTTCTAATTGCATGATGTGAAATATTAATTCGAACCTGTAGTCTCTAACATGTTCCATCGCAAAGTGATCCCAACCCCAACCTCACTTAGACCCTTTAACATTTTTGGAAACTCTACATATTCTTTGTCCACCAGTTAGATCTTAGTGTTCACTTATTTATGATGGTTGTAATCCAAAATAAGCATGCAGTTTGACATCCACTATATAACCAAATATGTGCGGCCATCAATATATGTGGACCTTTCCGAACCTTTGCCTTACTGGAACTAAGAATCCTAAACCTATTCCAGCATGACAGTACCCAAATTGTGTGCACAAAGCAAGGTTCAAGAAGGTTTTCCAGCCCTGAAGAACTTAAAGCACCTGCACAGAGCCTTGATCTTAACCCTACTGAACCTGACTTTCCATGCAACTCCTTATCCAACATCTGCCTTCAGTAATTCTCATATGTCTGAATATGCAATCCTGTGCAGTCACGTTATAAAATCTAGTGGGGACTCTTTTGAGTAGAGCGCAGGTTATGATAACAGCAATGTGGGAGTCAATGTGGAAAGAGATTTCAAAATGCACTATCACTTGCAACTGATTCAGTACTCAAAAAAACTTTACTGGCCATATACAGTAAATGATGTCTTATATTCCAGAAATAGTTATTTACGTAAGATTAAATTATGCCTGTTGCTGCCTTTGATTTGCAGATTGCAAAGTGTGATAATTTGTCTGCAACTGTAGGCCAAGTAAAAAAATAAAAATAATAAAAAAAGAATATTAATAAGTGAAATAATCGACAGACATTATTGTTTATAATGCATTATAATGCACATCTTTGCCACATCAATATTGGGGGACAATTCTAAGAAAGACCGTGATGGAAAAAATATTTCAAAATTTCTTAGAAACCACCATGCAATTTACAGCAAGTCTGACTCTGATATGCGGATGGACACCAGGCAGGATGCTGCATCGAGCGTGTTCTCAGAAAAACAGCAACCCATTCAAACACTTTCCTTATTTCTTCTTCCTCTTCTTTTTTTCCATCTTCTTTATACAAGTAGTATTATTATTAGTACTAGTATATTAATAATAATCATAACTTGCTTAGGAGAAAAAATAGGGGAAAAGTCTATAAACTAAATTAAGTGAAAGTTGTTACATTGTAAGAGTTGGATGTAATCATGATTTGAGCCTGAACTGATTTGGAATGGATTTTTTTTTTTTGAGATTTATTTTATTTATTGAATTATTATTAAGTATTATTACCTATTATTTTTGCCTAATGACTGTAGGCATTGATGATTCAGTGGTAAAATCCTCAATTACCCCACAGGTGCCCTGGATCTTTTCCTGGCCAATGCACCACACCCAGTCACTTCAGTTACATTGAGAGGGCTGCATAAAGCAGGGTTGTGTCATAAAGGAAATTTGGTGTAAAAACTGTTAATAATAGGAAATAATATAAATGTAATCATATTTTAGGTGGCACAATGGCTTCGTGGTTAGCACTGTCCTCCTGCACCTCCAGCATCCGGGTTCGCTTTCCCTCTCGGTCTGTGTGCATGGAGTTTGCATCTTCTCCCTGTGCTTGATGGGTTTCCTCCACGTCCTCTGGTTTACCTCCCACAGTCCAAAGACATGTAGATTAGTCTAATTGGCATTTCCAACTTGCCAGTAGTGTGTGCGTGAGCATGTATATGCGTGTGTGCCCTGCAATGGATTGGCACTTCTTTCAGGGTATATCCTGCCTTGTGCCTGGCAGTTTCCTGGCATAGAATATACAGGATTAAGTGGTATAGATGATGAGATTAACTTCTACATTTACTACAATTACTCCAGTTCACTGTAATTCATAAATGTAGCCACTACTCTTCCTCCTCACTCACTCACAGTCTATACTGGCTTAACCTTTTACAGGGTCGCAAGGTTCCTGGAGTTTATCAGGACTTAGGGCGAGACTTAGAGCAAAACGTGGGGTACACCCTGGACGAGGTGCCAATCCATCACAGGGCACACACATATAGACACACACACTATGGGCAATTTGGGAATGCTAATCGTCATGTCTTTTGACCGTAGGGTACCCGGAGTAAACCCACGAAACACGTGGGGGGGACACGCAAACTCCATGCACACAAACCCAAGGCTGGCATCAAACCCACAACCTGGAGGCACAAGGCGACAGTGCTAACTACTAAGCCACCATGTCGCCGTCTTCCTCAAAAAAAAAAGAGGTACAAAATTAGTTTTTTCATTTTTCCTTTCTTTTAATCACAATATTTAAGTTTGGGATACTGTGGCTATACAGTAGGACGGCCAGTGTGGTCAATGTGGAGTCTTAAATGGTGTAAAGAAATATTGCAATCTTTGTGGTTTCATTATTGCACAAACATTTAGGTGTTGCAAGTAATACCAAGAAGTTTTGAAACTTTTTTTCCCTGTAACATTTTTTCTTTTTTTTTTTGGAGATAGCATTCTTGTCACATTTGAGTTCTGATACTAGAATTACACTATAGAGCCAAAAATATGTGGACACCTGACCCACGTTCCCCCAACAATACATACACACACAATTTACAAGGCTCATTTGTTTAGAAAGTATTTGTATGGCAAAGAATTAACATTTTTCCTTCACTTGAACTGATGGGCCCAAACCTGTTCCAGCATGCCAATGCTTCTGGGGATGTGTCTGCCAAGTTTGGAGCAATAGAGGGGAAAACACTTTAAACAGTCAGGACAATGCGTATTAGAATTTACCTCGAGTGTAACTGAATGGGAATTTCTCTTCCTCTGGGTTGAGCAATGGTATGACATACATTAACCGTAAGTTATGTCTTACATTAACCAACTGTCATTATACAACTTACCTCATTCAGTTACATAACATTTGTAAAATATCTGAGAATCAGAATGTTATAAAATCTTAAAGAGGAACTACTGTAATGAATTTAAACAAACAAAAAAAAACTTTTACACAGTCATTCGAGATATTTATACATTGATATAAATATATATATATATATATATATATACCACTGTATCCTGCATACAGGGTCACAGGGGCACTGAAGCCTTATCCCTGGACAGGGTACAGTAAAGATATTCAGTGTTTTGTTGCAAACATCAACCCTGTTACTTTTCATTAAAAAAATAAAAAATTATAAATACAAAGCATAAATAATATTTAATGATTAAATTGGCAGTGACTCACATGGCCCATGCTTAGATGACTATTTATATATGCTTTTAATCGGCAGTCAATGGTTCATCAATTTTAATAAAACAAAATATCAGAACTGTGGAGAAAATTTCAATTCAATATTACAAAAAAGTGCTAGTAAACTGACCTTATGGCAAAGAGATGTTGCTGAGTTTGAACTTAGAAAAGCACAGCAAGCACCAAGTCAGTTTATTTTCTTCCCTACTTCCTGTTTGTGATTTTCTACAGAAATTACAGAAAAAGCCATGGTTAAATGAAACTAGGTGAGGTGAATCGCATGCTGACCCGTCCATTAAGAAAATATCCTACAATAGGCACATAAACATCAGAACCAGAACATGCAGCAATGGAAGACAGTGGCCTGGTTTGATAAATCACATTTATTTTACATCCAGTATGCATGACAGGAAGAATGGACGATGGCAAAAACACTGGGATGCTCTGGGAAATGCTTTGCTGAAAAACGTTGCGTCCTAGTATTCATACAGATGTTACTTTGACACATAACCCCTACCAAAAATGTGTTGCAGTCCAAGCATTCCTGATGGCAGTGGCCACTATCAGTAGGATAATGCACCCTGCAAAATAATTTAGGAATGGTTTGAAGAACAAGGGATAGATTTTTGGTACCTTATGACTAGTTTTTGTCTTAAGATTCAGCTGAGCCTTTCATTACTTCCTGGGAGTGCAACCCTTTCCTAAAAATGCAGTGTCTGTGGGTGCCATGAAGTCTATATCCATTAAGAATAAATTAGTCACTCCTATATAAATAAATTAGCCAAGACCTCAGAAAAAAAAAGTGGGCCTCCAGTAACCAAGTTCCACATTTTTGTGAGCTCTTGGCCAAGTTTAGATTGACCAACCCATTGTTTCATAAGCAAAATGTCACAGGACTGTAAAGGCAGTCTTTTTTTGGCTGCAAGGTTTACTTTCTGGCCAATGAGAAGCTTCTAAAGTTATTGCTATACATCAATTTCTGGAAACTTGACTGACGGTTTACAGATACAGACAACTCAGTGTATGTAACCATTTAACCTACAGGAATTATGATATAATGGATCAAATGTTTACATACACAGTTGTCTGTATCTATAAATAGTCATTCTGAAAGTGTTTTTTTAATTTCCTCTACAAGTTGGTACTTGGGATGAAATTTCTCAGAAATTAATGCCTAAAACCGACTGATTTTTTTTTTTTTTTTTTTTTTTTTTTTACAGAACACTTCAAGCACAGTAATGTATTGAGACTCTGCAACCATTTTAAAGAAGCCTTTACGTCCATAAATGACAATCCCAGCTGAGGTGGCTAGGAGCCCACTGCAGTCATTTCCATTGACTCCCAACTTGTCACCAAATTGTGAAAGACACACATCCATCTGTGGGAATTGTATACACAATCATTCACGAACTCAGCTGGGAGTTATTTAGATAGAACACAGTACAGTACAGAGCTTAAGCAAAGCGATTTCCTCAAGTTGAAGGAGTCTGACCATTGCCCTAGGGTCCCAAGAAACTTTCTACATTGGCTGTCCAAGCACTAGTGAAAACCTGGGATGAGTGCATTAGTGTAGCAGGGGATTATATCGAGAAATAAAGTGAGATTTTATTCACACAACTGAGATATTTTGCACAACCAAAAGTCCTGGTTTGACTTTAACACCCTTCCTAAATTCCCTAAATGCATTTTTGGCAGTAACATGAAGCGTGAAGCTGTAAACAATTAAAATTTTTAACATGCTTAGCCGAGGTGCATGTAAAGTTTGGGCTGCACATATATATTAATGTTCTAAACACATTAATTATATTTTGTATATAAATGTCCATTAATAATATTTTGATTTCATCCCACATTATTGATTACTTTGATTATTGCCATATAATCGATTGGCATTTGATTCAATCAAATCAATTGATTGCTTTGATTACTGAACATAAGCCAGAACACCTCTAAGTAAAAGCTTAACAAGTTATAATCATTAAGTATTGTGGAAAAAAAAATTGGATGGATGGATATCCAAATAATTGCATAAATAAAATAAAAAAATTAAAAAACAACTCAGTTAAGGTCTATGCACCAAATAATTCTGGCCCCAGCACTTCAAGCAGGTTTTCACTGCTAACAATTACTTGATACGGACCACAGCGGACATTAACTGCCAACACATCGTAATCCTTGAGAAAGCTGTGTCTTTCTCAAGTTCTTTAAGATTTCCGCTAGAAGATTTATAAGAAGTTCGGAAAAGATGATTTCATTTCCTTCATCCTTAAGACTTGGACATGCCCGTAAGTTGATCAGCCCTAACATGGAAACACTATTCCCAACACAACTTAGTCGCATTGTGACACCCACAAAACTGTATACAAAGTTCGTGCGCACAGATGGCACGAATGGTTGCCAAAAAAAAAGATTAAAAAAACGACCCGGGTTTGGACTGAAAAACAGAAGTAAAGCATTTCTGACTCAAAATGAAAGATCACAGCCAAGACAAAAAAATAGAAGTGAGAAATGTTTAGACTCATTATTATGCCAAAGATTTGCAAAAATTATGAGAAATATAATAAAGCATTAAATCTTCTCACAAGTAAGGCATGTACCACTTATGACCATGTTCAGACAGACCACTCTGATTATACTCCACTTTTGTTATAATTAAATAGTTCATTTAATCTGTATTAATTTATAATTGTGTTGGCTGAGTTGCTCTTTTTATATCCTTTAATTGCCCTTAAAAAATCCTTGAAGGAAAAGTCTCATTCTTATTCCCAGACCTAGACTAAAAGAATGAATATGAATTAATAATTGAGCTTGATTAATTAGACCCATTGCATTAATTGCTATTAGGAATAACCATGAAATGTTTCCAAGCAATTGTACAAATACTCTGAGAAATAAAGGAATTACATTGTGCGTCTTTATTATGTAACCAGAGTCAAGACACAGTGACAAAACTGAACAGTGTGAACCTTTGAAAGGTGTAGGTCAAAGATCACAAGATGTCACAAGCCAAAGTTACCATGCTTTAGAAATGAGGTAATCTAAAAAAAAAAAAAATCATTAAAGGTGACCACACGCTGTTCAGATTTTTCCAGGGAAGTTTCCATCCTGTACTTGTCCATCCCACTTTTCAACCTGCAGAAAAGGGGGAAAGGATGTATTAATGGTAAAAACAGCAAGAATTTCTATTTAGAATTAGATGTTTTGTAACACTGATGACTGTGTTTCTTCATAAAAGCTCAACTGACCACACCAATGCTACCAAGTATAGCCTAAAGTGGGAAATTTGGATTGCAGGAAATTACAGGATTATGAAAGGAAACAGTTATGCCTACACTTTGAGTTCATGGGACAAAGTTTACATTATTAACATTAAATCACAGCGCATTAGTGGTGTCCTAGGGATAAAATGAGACCACGGACTATAAGACAGATAAATGTCGATAACATCTTTGTGACATCAGTCTTGCACAAGAATATAACGGGGCAACCTGGCCATGCCCATCAGCACTACTAAGGTAGGTGGGTTTAAATTGTCATCACCTCTCTCTCACCTTACTAATTCTTGCTCTTTATTTAGAAATTCATGGGCATGGAAACTATAGAACTAATAAATTTAGCAATATGTGCTCTTGGTTTAATCGCCATTTCTTCTAGGTCTCTGTATTTAATGATGTGGAGACCTCTAGTGACTACTATAAGAGTTGTAACAGACTTCATGAACTACCCTGATAAACTGTGAAGCCAATGTATTCAAGAGAAATAACCCCATAAGGAAAAATCAGAACTGCTATTAAGCTGCAAAAATAAATCACTGTGGCAACATTAAGCATAATTATTAGCCTTTGCAGAAAGATTACAATTACAAACTCCAGAAATATTTATACATTCATACTGATTTGTTCTGCGTTCACATCCTAGGTTAAACATTTTACTCCTTGATCTTTTAATATTTAATTTAATTTATATATTTAATATTTTGACACAAAATAGCCCCACAGTAATGCTACTGATGAACAAGAAGTTTTTTAATTACCCCAAAAATCTAAAATGACTTCAGAGAATCACTTTCCAGGTGGAAAAACTTTAGTGTAGTATTTAGAAGCCAGTTTAAGGATTGTAATGTTTATGCTTTAAAGCATTCTGGTCAAAGGCTACATAAAGTCCCTTCATGATGGCAGTTTTATAATATAGAAACTATGACTGAAAGCTTCGAAGACTGCCTAGAAATTTGTTAAGATAGGATAGAAAAATCCCAGACTTTCCCTGGTTTATCTGAAGAATTGCCTGTAGTCTTTCTGAATCAATGCAATAGATGGTGATTCAGATGGTAATATGATGACGATCATACAAGAGCGCCTGTGTGTAAAACTCAATTTACGCTCACTGAACACTGGTAAACTGTTCATTCAATCAATTAACCTAATCAATAATGTGAATAAAGCTTTAGGTCATATTCACATCAACTATTAGAACGTGGAAAAATGTCATCTTGGTGATTTTTACTGTGGCATGATTATTGGTGCCAGATGGGCAAAAACAGCATGCTATGTTTATAACTGATGATCTCCTGAGATTTTCACACACAACAGTCTCTAGTACCATGGTTCTCAACATTATTTCTGGAGGCCGAGTGCCCTGCATATTTCAGTGTTTTTCCTGCTCTACCACAACCATTTCAATTAAGAAAAGGCTGTTACTTAGTTGAATAGTTAAATTAGGTATGCTGGGATCTGAGAAAGTACTAAAGTTCTTAAGTATTGAAGTTCCTACAGTTCTTATGTTGAGAACCACTGCTCTAGAATTTACTCAGAATGGTGCAAAAAAATTTATATATTTTTTAAATGAGGTTTAAGCTGAGACCTACAGGTATACTATGGTATATTATTGTGGTGAGCAGAAAAGTCTCTCAAAAGACTAGAAAAATTTTGCTTGTTCCGATGAACCTCTATTTTGGCTAAACTACAGAGAACATGTGGCACAAACATGAATTTGTGGCACAACCTGCCTTATGTCAACAGAGCAGGTTGGTGTTATGATGTGCAGAATGTTTTCCAGCCAAATTATGGGCCTGTTAATACCAATTATTACTAAAATCACAGCCTGTTTGTGTATTGTTGCATTGTATTTTACCATCCTCTAATAGCTACTTCATGATACATGTCACAAAGCGGAATTGTTCTCAAACTGGTTTCATGACAATGAGTTGAATGTTTAAGTCATCGCATCTAAATCCAATAAAATGGCTGTGGGGTGTGGAAGAGGAGATCTGCAGGAAATGTGTGATGCATTTTTACTGACATAGACTGGAATCTCAAATTAAGTTCTTTTACCGACCGTATGCCAAGAAGCACTGGGTTCTTTTGAGAGTAAGCAGAGGCTCTGCCCAGGATTAGTAGAGTGCTCCCAATTACATGCTCAGTGAGTATTTCGTACTACTGTTCTACTTGTGTCCGTTATGTCTAAATTGGATATGGGTCATTTATTGTTATTCTTCCTGTCGCCACCAACTATAACAATGTTACAAGAACCTAATTGAAAGCATGTATCGTTTCCAGCTGAACAAGTCCATCCAGTAAACATCAACAGTCAAATAAAGGTACAAAGTGGTCGTTGATCATCAAACAGGGAGAAAATAAGTATTTATTTAAATTTCATAGGGATAATGATGACTTATTTTCCTACCGCTGACTAAGATTTGGTGCCAAGTCAGATCATAAAAGAGAGACTCTTACCCAGCTGATAGGGCACAGGCTCTTGTAGACCTTCTGGTACCACTCACAAGGAGTGACATCTTGTCCTTTTGCCGATAGTGCCTTACTACACCTGTGAAAGTCTGAAAAAAAGAAGAAAAAAAAAGAGAAACGAGTGCACCAAAATAAAAAAAATAAACAAGAAGAAGAAAAAAAAAAAGTCAGCAACACTGCTTATGATGCATGTAATAATGAGACATTGGATAGTTTAAAAGAAATGTGTTGCCTTTTTATCCAAAGATTCTAGACACTGAATTGCAACATTAACAAATAAGATTATATAAATTAATTAATTGATACACTTTCTTGTCCGGAGTTGCTGTAAGTTTCAAAAACTTAACAGAAACAGAAGCAAGAAATACTTTTTCCCCCCCTTCTTCTCACAGATCCAATATTGATTTCAAATACATGATCTGTATTGCACAGAATAACACTTGGAGTCGGACAAGTGGGTCACTTTCAGGTCTTCAGTCACTGATGGAAAAACAATGATGGAAAAACTTGAGGGCTGTATCATTTTCAAAACTTAGAACACTCATTGGAACTAAAAGTAATTCACACACCTGTTGGTTGTGAGTGTGTATATTTATTAGCTATTGTCTAGTCTTGACCTTGATCTCACAAGCATGACTTCATTGTCTGGCTGGCTTTATCCATCACGTTTGCAGGATCGGGAAATCCCATGTTCAGATATTCTTGTTAACTCTTGTTGTTTTGTTTAGGGGGTTAGCGGTATTTTCTACATTCTAGAACAATACTGGAGATTTCAACACAACACGCATGGCATTAGGTAATTATGTAACAACAGTTTGTTGTTATTTTAAGACATGTGGGTCAGGTTCTGGAATAGTTCTTGCAAGAACAGTAGTGTCAAGTGCATTTGCAAAACCCATCAAGGACCATGATGAAACAGGCTCTCATGAAGACCATGCCAGGAAAGCAAGACCAAAATTGACCTCTGCTGCAGAGAAGTTGTTCCGTTAAACGGACCAGCCTCAGAAATCACCAATTAACAGCACCTCAGGTTAGAGCTGTTATGAAGGCTTTACAGAGCATAGATATACATTTTAATATTAACTGGTCAAAGGAGATTATTGCATATTTTGGACGCATTGTTTTACAGTGTAGAAAGAAATGATCAAAATAGACCATGGAGTTAGAAAGTGTGTCCAAACTTTCAACTGGAAGTGTAGATTATTTATTGCAAAAAAAAAAATAAAAAAAATTAGATTAATTTGCTTTGTGTACACTTAAGGTGAAAATCGACCTTGCTCAGTGAGTTTGCTCATCTTTTCTTTCTATGCCCCTTAAGGGACATTATAACCTTATTCTCTATGAATGAATAAAAAAATATATTAAAAATTAAATGATAAAAGATCACATTTCAAAATTAAAATAAAAAATGGGTAACATTTTTTTAAATATGTCTGTCAAAATGACCGACATTGAGAAGATCTAATGCAATCTCTTGTCTAAACTCCTGAAGTTTTACATAATGTAGCCAAAGAAACTTATAGTGTTGGCTTGCTCATGGAGAGGAGGAAAATATTTTCTGAAAAACAAAAATGAAATCAATGCATCTCTTAAGAGGAGATGAATAAACTTTGTAATTTCATATACAATCATAAAAACCTGCACCGATCAGCCATAACTTCCAAAACAAGTTTTTTCTTGTGTCACTGAGTGAGCTACGAGTATGACTCTTGGGGGAATGACAGCATGGTGGTTGGGGGCTGTGATGTCTGGCAAAGGGATGTTAGGAGCAAATACTTTTGGTGCTCTGGTTTGCCCAGTAGGGCATCCATGGATCAGACATTTTTGTCCCATGAATACTGTCAGATTGAGATCTGAGAAATTTGGAGGCCGGGGCAACAACCTCAAACTCTTTTCCATCTAAGCCTCATATGCATCAAGCTTTGCTACACTGGGTGTTCTGATACATTTCTCTTGTGGCCAGTGCTGACTTTTTTCACCAATTTGTGCTGCATTAGCTTTTCTGTGGGATCAGACAAGACAACTGGCCTTTGGTCCTCACGGGTATAAATGAGCCTTGGGTGGCCAAGATCCTGTCACAAGTTTAATGGTACATACAGTAATCAGTGATGGTCAGTTCACCTGGTGTTTGGGTTAATGTTATGGCTAATCAGTGTATATTTAAGGAAGCTGAACCTTAAAAATATGTGACCTTCAAACACATCAGCAGTTTTGACTTTGAGAGGTTAAGCGTTACTTTAACTCACCAAGGTAGTTCTGGAAGCAGTTCCGTGTCTGGTTAGTGTTGGGAAAGCGAGAATCGAACGGAGCAGTTCTGTAACTCTTAATTTTCTCTTCAATCACACCAGCCATGATTGATCAGGTCCAAAACAGGTCCAAAACTACAAAATTAACAGACATGATTTAGTTACAACCAATAATATCAGAGTCTGGTTTCTACCAGGGCTTGTATATTACTTTACCTATATCAAATCAGGTAAAAAATAGGACAACGTATAACTTTTAAAGACTAAATCAAACAGTTTTTTCCTTGAACTATCCAAAAGTGCATTGTCATAAAAAGACCACAAATAAATACATAGAATGTCTATTTAAAGTTAACTAAGCTGAGAAACGTTACATGACGTTGTGTATGGTAGAACAGGTCATGATTAGAGGTCATCATTCACTGTTAACTATTAAATAATCTTAAGCGAGTAGCTAAAGCATATGAAATGTAATTGCTTTAAACGGAATTCCGCTGTATTTTGAACAAAGGTTGGCTCGTTTAATCTGCACGAGTCTCATAACGTAACGTTAAACGCCATTTAACCACGTCAGTTAGCCGGTTAGCTACTACCTAACGCCTGTGCTGCTCTCATTCCGAAAATATTTTTTTATTTTGAACGAATCGAGCATTGCGTGGCCGACTGACTCAAATATTAGTCCATTATTGTGAATTGATAGCAAAAAAACTAGATTTAAATTCAGCAGAATATTAAAATTAGCCAGGGTTGCGGCCTACCTAACACGTCCTTAGCGAAGAATCCCCTTGAAAGAACAGTGAACCGCACTGAATTATGGGAACTCTGAACAGGGAAAGTAGGGGCGTGGCTTCTCCTCGCGGCGGAAGCAAAGTACAGTATGCACACTACCATACTGAATAGTGTGTCAGAATAGTGATACTGAATCTACTGTGTGACATACTATTTTGTGTTATAGCATGCAGTATCAGACATCGCCAGGGTGATGATAAAGCTTGTCTAGTTATGTGATAACTAGACATTTTATGTGCACTGGATAAAGCAATTGTGATTAGGTTCAGGATGTTTACCATCATGTGTGTTTGGGTTATTTTTATTTTTATTTTTTATTTTTTAATAAAGGCACATTTTTATTACAAATGTCTGCACAGTGGCTTGGTAGTTATCATTGTCGCCTTGCACATCCAGGGACCCGGCTCAATTTCCGCTTTGGTGGGTTTCCTCCCGGCACTCCTCCCACAGTCCAAAGACATGCAGGCCCAAATTCCCAAAAGTGTGTGAATGAGTGTGTGTGTGTGTGTGTGTGTCCTGCGATGGATTGGCACCCTATCTTGTGACCTAAGTCCCCTGTGTAAGACTCCAGCCCCTCCTGGGGGAGCCTGTATACTGGATAAAGCAGTATAATGTAGATGATGAGTGAGTGAGTGATGTTACAAATTACATTAAATATATGAAAGAATGTCTTTAATTAATTTTCCAAATTTTATCCTGTCCAGGGTAATCAGGGCCCTGGAACCTATTCCAGAGAACTTAGGGCTAGGTCTGGGTTGCCATCCGCACAGTAAAATACGAACTTGTCCCATATTTGGAAACTAAAAGATGTGTTCTGTATTGACCCGATATGGAGCATCATTTGTTCTGTATTTTTGAAAATCATTTCAGTGAAGTCTATGCATACAATCATTACTGGTTAGACTACTAAGATAGAGTGCTTTGTATGATAGAAGCAAACAGTCAGTGGATAGAACGAAAACACTTCAGAATGATGGTAATCTTTTTTTTTCTGACGCTCATTTGTACATCACGTATGTCTCTGTGTGGCTTAATTAACCTTGTCACTGCCTTGATACTAGTCTGCGAGTGAGACTGGGGACTGACTGGGAAGGTATGTCACTCAGAAGTAAGATATGGGAGAGATGGGGTGAGTGGACATCACCTCAGGTCACTGAGGAGCAGAAGAAAAAAAGCTACATCTAACTTTGTACAACAGTGTCATCGTTTCCGCCATTGTCAGCCAAATCACGGAGAATTATGACAGGGAGTACAGAGGACTAATTCAGAACCATGGACTGGTGCGAAAAAAAACAGAAAAATGCGGGGAAGACCAAAGAATTGGTGGTAGGCACAGGCCACAGGCACAAACACATCACCAGTGAACATTCATGGAAAGGACATTGCGAGAGTGGACTCTTATAAATACCTGGATGTTCATCTGAACAGCAAAACTGGACTGGACCAACAACACAGATGCCATTTACAGGAAAGGACCAAGCAGACTCTTTCTACTGAGGAGACTAAGGTATTTTGAAGTTCTACTGAAGAGCATTTTTGACTCTGTACTCTGGTGTCTGTGGTGCCCTCGAGCATCTTTTATGGAGATTCTTCTGGTGCAGCAGCATCTCTACTGCAGACAAGAAGAGTTCAAAAAATAAAGTTGAAAAGTTGATAAAAAAAAAAAAGACCACCTCAGTTCTGGGGATTCCTCTGGACACTGTACAGAAGGTAGGAGAAAGGAGCATGGTAGCTACGCCCCCAACTCTAGCACCATTTTAAACTGTGCAATATTATCCTAGTGAAATGTGTTGGACAAAGTTCAATTAGTTTTAACAATAGTGTAAATATTGTATTGTTTCTTATTTAATTTTTTATTTATTTTATTTGCATATTTTTTTTTCTATGCTGCTGTGACAAAGAAATTTCCCCACTCTGTGGGATGAATAAAGGTATATCTTATCTTATCTTATCTTATCTTATCTTATCTTATCTTATCTTATCTTATCTTATCTTATACTCACACTATGAAATGATCCCAAATAAACTACATATTATTCATAACACCGTGAGTATAAAACTTATATTCCACTTACACTTGTTACAGTAACACTTGCTGTGTTGCTCGCTTACATAATGTTGGATATAATTTCATATCCAGTGTTTCATGTCAAATCATTAGAGTTAAGACAAAAAGCTTTTTCCTTTTTTAGTCGTGACACTGAAGAAGAGCCATAAACACTACAGCAACTGTCCAAGTGGCAAATGCCACAGCACCAGAGCAAAGACTACAGTAAAAGTCTAAACACAGAACAGAGCTAAAAGCTGTGCAGTCAGGCAAATCAGTCTGCAATAATTGCTACTGTATACACACTACACTATGATCAGTTTTACTATAAATCTTTGGGTAATCCAAATGAGTAGCAAATAATATTTACAATTTTATTTATAATAACACATACAGTACATTCCATTTACAATATTTACAAATATCTTACAAGTCAAAATAGCTCATATACATATACCATAGAATGAGAAAATAATATATGAGGTGAATTTAAGGCAAACCGGGTAAGAAAACTTTCTAAAGAATGAAGGTGTGAAACCAAACCCCAGGGTCCCTTATTTCCATTTCAGGCAGTTGCCATCCGTAACTCAGAGAGACACCCTGGATGAGGTGTTTAACCATCACAAGGCACACAAGCACGCATACCCTCATACACTATGGACTATTTGAAAACATCAATCAACCTACAGCACATATCATTCAACTGTACACAGAAGAGTGTACACAGAACCTTTGAGCAGTGTCTGATCAGAAAGAGACGGTTAACATGAATGTCTTCTTCACTGGCTGGGGATGTTAGGGTCGCACAGAGGCATAGGAAGCGTGCGGAGCTGCTGTATGAGAGCCAATCACATTAGACACCACGACATATCAAAATTTTCTTAATGGAGACCCCACAACACATCCTCGTTCGTTCCAGCAACATCAGAATGGCCAAACTTTTCACAGTCATTGGCACACTCTGTAACTTTATATCTTGCAGGTCTTGATCTGGTCACATGACATAATGATAATGCTTCATTTTCAAAGATGAACGTTTTCCTGGAGTCCTGGCATTGTCTTGTTCTTCTTTGTATTTTCATTTTTCATTCTTTTGACTCATATGGACAGAATTCACCTACACAACAGATCAAACTGTTTTGGCATATACCTTGACATAAATGTCTTTTAATATCTTGAGTAGCTGACACACACATGTCCCAGGGGACTCGGATAGACCCTGGATGGGTGCCAGTCCCACATACACAAACGACGACACTCACTCACACACTACAGCGAATTTGGAAATGCCAGTTAGCCTAATCTGCATGTCTGTGGACTGTGGGAGGTCATGCAAACTCTACACAGACCCAGGAGAGGGACTCAAACCCTCAACCAGTCAGAGATGCGAGGCCACACTGCTAACCATCATGCAACAGTGCGGCTCATCTTGAGTAAATTCTTTACTTCAAAATGTAATCTTGTTCAGATTTAATAATATGTACTTGTGCATAAATTATTTGACAAAATAACAATATTTTGGGTTAAATCCATGTGTCAAAGACAACTACATGTTACATTTAATGATCTATTGGCTTTTTTACATAGCTAAATTAACAAATTCATTCATTAATTTATTCATTCATTCAATTAAATAAATTCAGTTGCAATAATTACTGTAGGGCGGCACCGTGGTGTAGTGGTTAGCACTGTCGCCTTGCACCGCCAGGGTCCGGGTTCGATCCCCGGCCAGGCTCGGTTCCCGTCTCTGTGTGCATGGAGTTTGCATGTTCTCCCTGTGCTTGGTGGGTTTCCTCCCACATTCCAAAGACATGTAGGCTAGGCTAATTGGCTTTCCAAATTGCCCTTAGTGTGTGACAGAGTGAGTGTAAGTGTGTGTGTCTGTGCCCTGCGATGGATTGGCACCCTGTCCAGGGTGTACCCTGCCATGTGCCCTAAGTCTCCTGGGATAGGCTCCAGGCCCCCCGTGACCCTGAATACAGGATTAAGCGGTATAGATGATGAGTGAGTGAGTAATTACTGTATTGTATGTATTGACGCTGGTTGGTTTTTAAATATCATTCTGATATGAGTAAAGGAAAAAACAAGCCTGCTTTGGAACCAACCTGGCCTGAAAATACTCAAGCCCTTGAATCCAATATTTCTAAATTGGACTAAAATTTCTTTTAAAATAACAATGTAAATGTTCCTGTGATGATTGGACACTGTAATAATCACTAAAGTTGAACTGCTGTGATCCCACACCGACAAAAGTGTGAGGGGTTAAAATATCATGCGGATTCCAAATCAGCATCGACCAAATAATTCTGGGTGAATGATGGGTTTTGAGCCAGTGTGTAGTAACTGTTCTTTGCCTTTGCAGGGCACTGTCAGCTTGTGAATCAACTACCAACAGGACAGTAGCCTTCCAAAATAGGAAAGTGCTGCAATATGCTGCAAAGTCTGGCGTTTACCAGCTCGGTGAACACACTACTGTACTGTACTCATTCATTCCATGCACATTCTCTCCTCCAGCCATCCAGTCAGGAAAACTTTTCACTCCTTTGCCAAAAACAAACTTGGAGGAACGAGTCTGAATGACGCACAGGAGCCTTCGCAGCCTGCTGTCAGAGCTTCCTGTCTGAGGATCCTGCAGCTCACTGAATTTCTGACCGGCAATGCTCCGTATACATCTGTGTGTGTGTGTTTCTGGTGATATGATGTATGATGTGATTCTGAAAGGTGGCTGTATGCTAATCAGGTATAATATTAAATACAATCAATTGGAAAACATAAAAAAAATAAGAGTGGAGAGTAAGTTGGTACAAATGACTTTTCAAACACAAAATTTTCTTTCTTTCTCTTTTCATTCTCTTCATCTTTTACACACACACACACACACAATCCCTCTTTCCTGTCACCATTATCCTGTTGCTGCCAAAGTCAAAGGTCACAGGTCCATTTCTCTCATCAACTTCCTGTCAGTTTCCCATTTCCTATAGAAAAAAAAGCCCTACCTGATTTAAATAAAACATGCTATGTATATCACATGCTGCAATAGGGTTGTTAGTGTCCCCAGGGGACCCTCTTTAATATGTGCAGAAAGATACAGCTTTCCCATCTGTAGCTCTGTCACTTGGAGAAAATAATGAAGTTCACCATATTCTGGAAATAAATGAAGCACAGAAGTATATGGTCTATTGTTACTGTTACTGTATATAAAGTACTGCGCAAAAGTCCTTAACCTTCCCTACTTTCTTTATATTTATTTAACAAAATTATGTAGATTAAATAAGATTAAAGTGCAAATTGCTATTAGATACAATTTAAAAATGGGTTGTCTGTGTAACAACCTCAGCAGCAACCTCATTTCCCCTCTCGTCTGTTCCAACCACTCAGGGCTCAGCATCATCAGCATACTAATCACCATCCCGATCATCTGTCATCATCTGCACCTGTTTCTCACTGGTTCATGCCATAAGTTAGATGTTTTTATGCTTGAATGATTGATAGGTCACTGTGCTTAACATTCCTCTCAAACTATGGTAAAAAATACAAGAAAGTCAGTCTCTAAGCAAAATATGAAAAAACGACGGGTAGATCAATACTTTTGCACAATATGTAAAATATCCTTCGTCTGGGGGCTTAAAGGGCAACATTAGACTTTTTCAGCATAAGTGCAGAATATAATGAGTTGTGGCATCATGCTGGTGTAGTAGTTAGTACTGTGGCCTTGCACCTCCAGGGTTCAATTCCCACCTTAGGTCTAGTTGTGTGTGGAGTTTCATGTTCTCGCTGTGCTTGGTGGGTTTCCTCCATGTACTCCAGTTTCCTCCCACAGTCAGATGCAGAATTATAGGCTCATTGGCGATCCCAAATTACCAAAAGTGTGTGTGTGTGTGTGTGTGCGTGCGTGCGTGCGTGCGTGCGTGCGTGCGTGCGTGCGTGCTTGCGCGTGCGTGTGCGGGTGTGTGTGTGTGTGTGTGTGCCCTGCCATGGTTGGCACCCTATCCATGGTGTACCCCGCCTTTCCTAAGTCTCCTGGGATAGGCTCTAGGCCCCTGTGACCCTGTATACAGGATAGGCGGTATAGACGATGAATGAATAAATGAATGAATGAATAGTGAGATGTTTAAATACTGTAGTAAAGCATCATTGCACCTGCAGTTTCAAATCATCTTAGTCCCAGTCTACACACAGGACACTCACAAATATTCAGTAATAATCTACAGAGCTTATATGTGCCCAGTACAACACTAGAACATGGTATTAAATTGAATTCCTGGATAACATCGTGTCCACATTTTTTAAAATAATATTTCTACATTATATGTCTCTCTCTCTCTCTCTCTCTCTCTCTCTCTCTCTCTCTCTCTCTCTTTGCAGGATATAGGTGTTGTCCAGAAAGGGGGGAAGGAAATTCTGTCACTAAGAACAATGGGCCTGCTTCTCTATCTATAGGCACAAATCAGGAGTGAAAGAACGAAAAGAGGCAGCCAGAGAGAGAAAAAGCAAGAGACAAAGTCTAGAATTGTGGGGAAATGTGTTTAAAATAGTATTTTATTTTTTTTTATAAAAAAAAGAAATGTTAGGAGAACCAGAAGATTGATTTGGCCTGGAGAGAATCCGGGATCAAGCATCGTAAGGCCGTTCCAAAAAATGGACTCATCAACCATCATTTCTTTGAAATAAGGACACAAAACGTCGAAAAGTTGCGCATATATTTGCTTGCTATAGCAAGATTCATCAGGACGACAGCAGTGTTTCAGGAGATTTAATCCAAACGTGTGGCAGTGGGTGAGTCAGACTGAGTGTCATCTACTGGTGAGAGGAAATGCTTCCTCTATACTTAATATAAAAACTGTTTGAAATGTACTTAGTATTTTCATTTGATTTTCAATGTTTATTTGTTGTTAAATTGGTTACATTAAAGTTAGACTGAATTTTATATCAGAATTTATTTTTGGGATCAAGTGCAAAGTGTTCCTCATATGTGAGAAGCAGGCAGAAAACTGATGTTTAAAACGATTTTCATACAAAGTAAAATCATAAATAAATAAAAATGTTTGCATTGTGAATTAAACACACTGCAAGCTGTTCGGGCCTTTAGTCCCAGCTGTTCGGGACCTCAGGGAGACTGGAAATGTATTGATTTTTATAATATTAAACTGTTATTATATTGCCATGGTTAATGTTTCTAGTAATTATTATATCCAGGGTTTTTAAAGGTAAATCATTAGTAAAGCACCAATACTACTACCACTATGTTGGTTCCTTGTTGTGGACTGACAACTTTAGTCTCAGATGTACTGTATGCTTATTTCAGTATTAAATCGCACGCTTCAATTTGCAGACATGATTAGAAAATAATTTTTTTAAAAATTCATTAAAAACAAAAAAGGACTTGATGCATTCCTGAGGTTTTACTTAAAGCTAAAAAAAAAAAAAAAAAAAGCAGGAAAAATGTTCGACCTTGCACGTCCTGATTACTCGAAAGGATATTTCAGGATTTCCTGTCGCCTATTGGCTGATGTCATATACTGCCAATAACTCAGACACTGTAAGCTGATTTGACCAAGGACAATAGAGCAAAAGATTAATCACAAGCAAAAAGAAAAAATCCTAACGATATTAAAATCTTAAAAGATGACTCATGTTATGAGCTCAGTGAACTCTTTTGTTGTTGTTGTGTCACCCTTCATGACTTTTCATGTTTTTATCTTCCTCCTTGTCTGCTTGATCTATCTGGCTTAATCTTACAATTTCCTCTATTGTTTTATATTTTGTTGTTTTCTCTTAGCTAGACTACCAAGATGGAGGAGTCTGGCAGTCCTCGCTTCAGCAAGCTCCATTTCCCCGTGGGCTTGTGGATAAATTCCCCACGGAAACACTTCGCCAAGCTGGGAGCACGTTGGCCAAGTGCAGCGTCAGTCAAGTCAGTGTTCTGGATGTAACAGGGGGGGAGAAAAAGAATCTGCAATGTTGTGGTTTTATGTTTTTGTCATACATATGTCTGTTTTTCTTCCTGTGATGGAATAGAATGAAACACAAAAGACAGTGATGTCTTTCTCCACTCCAGCACCAATACGCACCAGATTTTATAGCAAACAGCGAGGGCCTAAGAGACATTACACCAAACACTTAATTTGTTTCCAAAACCCTAAACAGAAACTTAATAGCTGTTGAGCTGTTCAAAAATGCAGGCAAGACTTTCAAACTCTCTTAATAAACATGCCTGGATTTGATCACACAGAAGAAACATATTGATCTCACCAAATGCGAGTGTATATTTAATGCATTTGTTTGCTTGTAAAGACATCATGACTTGTGATTTATGAGGGACAAGCTATGACTGTGCTTGCGTATGATGTAGGGCTTCAGGAGTGAAGAAACACGAATGTTCTAACTAGAACCCTATACTTTGCTGAAAATGGATGTTTGTCGCTCATTTATAAGAAACTCCATTTCTTACATTTACTTCCTCAGATCTACTACTAGCTCAGATGCAGCCTCTGTGTCTGAGGCCCCGCCCCCGGCACCTCCCACTGCCCTGTCTCTCTCTAGTCCCTCCGTTGCTCCACCCTCTCCTTCACCTAACCCCACCGTCCTTCGTCCTCGGCCAGCCAATCAGCAGTCTCGTGCCAAGCGACTGTCTCACCTCTTTCTGAGAGGGCGGTCCAACAGCGATCGTGATCGAGCCATTGGAGAACGTGAGAGGGAGTTGTGGGCTCATTCAGCCACTCCATCACAGCATCACTACCTGCCCCCTGCATCATCATCTGCCCCTGGTCTAGTGAAGATTTATGGCGATGCACTCTCAAGTGGAGCTAATTACCGTAGCCTGCTGGCTAATATCCACTCTACAGCACAACAGCTCATCCAACAAGTCATCACCCGATACACTGAGAGAGAGAGGGAAAACGAGAGTGATGACGTAGGTAAGTGTGCCAGACATCACTTCTTGTTATAGGCCATAGAGGGTTCTGGGTATTATAGGTTAATGCTTTTTAAAAGACCCAACCCAAAAATTCAACTGAGAACACAATGTAGCTCAACTACAACTTTACTACGTCTTTTACCTGCCAGTATTAACGTGACTTCCTTAAAATGTCCCAATGTCCTGTGCACCTGCTCAGCTCTTCAGAAGCATTTTCCAGAGGACTTCCTGTTGTGTGATGTCATTGGAAAGCCCATTCAGCAGGCAGATGGAGCTCTACAATGGCAGACCGAATGCCGGAGAGGTGTAGCACCTTGGGAATGTCCCCTGCTGCTAGTCGACATGTGGAGGCCCAAGGAGGGCTTTGAACGTCGATTCGA
This sequence comes from Clarias macrocephalus, assembly GCA_011419295.1. Lineage (NCBI taxonomy): Eukaryota > Metazoa > Chordata > Actinopteri > Siluriformes > Clariidae > Clarias > Clarias macrocephalus. Next base: position 36,016 of record JAAGKR010003272.1, read on the forward strand.
GATCCAGCGGCGTGACGAGTATGAGAGGGAGGAGAGAGAAAAAGAGAGGGAGAGGGAGAGGGAAGGAGAGAACTACCAAGGTGAGAAAAGGACTAAAGTGATTGTATTGGAATTACGCTAGAAACTCTGTAAATAGGAAACTCCGGATCCAGTTATCGATGTTCTTTTTACAAAATGAAAACAAATATATCTAAACTTTTGCAGCATGGAGGCGGAGTACATTAAAAACCTTTGCGAATAAATGGCCATATATCACATCTCTATGCATGAACACAAATGTTTATATGGAACTTTGTTTATATACCACATGGATTAAGAAATTGAAAACAGCTGCAAAACACAAAAGCAAACTTTCCACTGTAATTGAGTATTTCTCTTTTCCCCTATTTTATATAAGCCTAAAATTTGATGAAATGAGAAACAAAGAAGGCGGCACAGTGGTATAGTGGTTAGTACTGTGGAATGGCACTTCCAGGGTCAAGGGTTTGAGTCTCGCCTTTGGGTCTCTGTGTGCTTGGTGGTTTTTATCTGGGTTCTCTGGATCCCTCCCACAGTCCAAAGATATCAAGTCAAGTAGGCTCTTACCTGTATATGCCTATTAGGCTAATTGTTTTTTTTTCCCAAATTCCCTGTGGTGTGTGAGTGTGTGTGCTTATGGCAGAGTTCAGGGATGGGCATGTTCTCCCTGGCCTAGAGAATGAGCTGATAGAACTGCTAGAAGAAAAAAGAAACATGCCATGTACTGTATGCATTGCTACATACAGTGCGCTGGAGACGGAGTCGCATGGCCTCAGGTGGTGGCCCAGATGAGGAACGAGGTCATCGGGGGCGCAATACTGAACTCAGAAGGAGCATCAGTGACATGAACCTGACACTCAGACGTCGACAGGGCAACCAGGCCAACAACGACTCCAGACGTAGTGGGAATGCAACAGGCAGTGGTGGAGCACAGGACAGGAAGAACATCGTGAGCATGATTACAACAGAGCCAGGACAGGTGAGAGTTACAGAGAGTCACAGATATAAAAGGAGAACTTGGGAAATACCAAAGTATCAATGAATTGTATTGGGATTGGGTTCCTGTGCCTCCAGAGTAGTTGTTAAAGTTTTATATATAAAAGAAAACATTTGTGACTGTTTGAACTTGGGTCCTGATTAAGTACAAAAATCAATAATATATTAACCATTCCAGGCAAATCTCACATTTTTACACAACTGAATATTTGAATCATGTTTTCCAAGACAGGTTTCTAAGATGTCATTGGCAATCTCTGTCTGTTACAGATGAGTCGTTACTTTCTTAGTTTATTATAGATTGCTATATAAAAATTATATAGGATATGACGAAGACTTGTTTTGCATCGTTGTTTTATTTTTTTCTGGATGAGGCGATTTTAACGATTTTAATAACCAGCATATATCTTCTGCACCTAAGGTGACTGGACCGCGGGTTGGGGATGAGGCAGACAGAAAAGCACGAGCAACTGAAGATGATAAAGATGACTGCGACCTGGAAGTGATGTCCCAGAGCCTGATCCTCCCACCTACAGACCGTCCTTACTTCCTGTTACTACAGGGCTATGACCAAAGCAAGGCTAGACATGCAGCACAACCCTATCACACTGCTCCCCTGACATCATACCTGCATCCCCATTATCACAGCATACCATCTCTTCTTTCATACATTTGGATGGGGCGTTGAGCGCAGAGCACACAACATCTAAACAGAAGCTTTCAGTGCCCACACAGGCTACACAATAGCTCTATAAACCCGCTGTGTCTACATATTGCCTGACTGCACAATGATCTCACACAAGACCACATTGTTGAAAACTGTAACGCACTTCATTGCATATCGCATCTGCCTTTCTGATCAACTTAAGTTTGAAGATTGGCCCGATACTCCTTATCAACTACGCTAAAAATAGCAACAATATTTTTTCTTTACATCCCTCTCTCTTTCACCAATGTTCCTTCTCTCTCTGACTCTGTTTTTTACATCTTGTTCAATCAGGACTTTGTTTTGTACATCATGGCGGGCCACACCCACGTTTTCGGACGGAAGCCGACATTTCGCGAGAGGGAGAAGGACAGAGAGAGGGAACGGAAAGGGAAGAGGCCTCTTAGAGTTGATACTTTCCTCTCAGCTCCTGACCTGCTCGTCCGTCACCTTCTCATCAGGAGGGACTCAGCTGTCCCCGAGCAGCCCTTCGGTCAAGGTATTACAGCTGACTTCATAAAGACTTCATAAAGACAGTTAACATATCATAAATGAATAAATTCCAAGCACAGTACAGCAGGAATCATTCTTATTGTGACAATATGGTCAAAGGTATATGGACAGTACATATATCCCATTACAAATCCACAGGCATCACTGTAGTTATGTTTGCTGCTATACCAGCCTTTTCTCCTCCAGCTTTTAACAAGATTTTGGCAGGGGTTACGATGCCCCCAAAATGCTCACCTAATGCATTCAGATACAGTCAATTGCAAAACAATTCATACCCCTTGACCTTTTCGACATTTTGTCATGTTACAATCACAAATGTAAAATGTATTTTATCCGGAATTCATGTGATAGACCAATACAAAGTGGCACATAACTGTGAAGTAGAAGGAAAATGACAAAAAATTTTGTGTGGTGTGCATTTGTATTTAGTCCCCCTTTACTCTGATACCCCTAAAATCCAGTGGATCCAACTGCCTTCAGAAGTCACTTAATTAGTCATCAGAGTCCAACTGTGTGTAATCTAATCTCAGTATGAATACAACTGTCCTGTGAAGCCCTCAGAGGTTTGTTAGAGAACATTAGTGAACAAACAGGAACATGAAGCCCAAGGAACACACCAGACAGGTCAGAGATAGAGTTATGGAGAAGTTTTGAAGCATTGCTAGATTATAAAATAATATCCCAAGCTTTGACCAACTCATGAAACACTGTTCAATCCGTCATCTGAAAATGTAAAGAGTTTGATACAGCTGCAAACCTACAGTACCAAGACATGGTGAGGAAAGGCAAGGAGAGCATTAATCAGGGAAGCAGCCAAGAGGCCCGTGGTATCTCTGGAGTTGCTGCAGAGATCCACAGTTCAGGTGGGAGAATCTGTCCACAGGAAAACTGTTAGTCACCTATTCCACATATCTGGGCCCGTATTCACAAAGCTTCCTAAGCCTAAAAGTTGCTCCTAGTGACAAAATTTTTCTAAGAAAAATCTTAGAATTAGGGCATTTCCTTAGAATTTTCCCTTAAATTTAGGATTAAATCTTAGTAAATATAAAACTGATTCACAAAAAATCTTAGACCTAAAAACAGCTAAGGTAAAAAATGTTAAGAGTAGAGAGGAGGACCTTTAAGAGGCTTAAGAGTTTCTATAGCAGAGGACAAAATGGTGGAAAGATTAAATATTCTCCAAACACTGAACATAAAGCTAAAAGTAAACACTGCTCTTCTGTACAATTTGGTTTTCTTGTTCTTTTACTTCCTTCCATCATTCTTGGATTGTTGGCTACAAACCATCCAAAAGTGCAACTTAAACAGACTGTCCTGTAATCATGAAAATTGGTAAAAGCTGAGACATTTTGCTCCCATCAATCTGAAATGGATCACAGTTAATAAAATCAGTACGGTAAATAAATGTAGGAACTTAAATATAGTAACTACTGTGTGGAAATTGGTTGCTTCAAAAGTAAACACATTTTCAACATTTAATCACCTTATAAGATATTTAGCCTATAACAGAAACTTTGCATAAAGTAGTCTGTAGTCATGATTATACAATTTCATTATAATCTTACTGTCTGTTCTATTATCATATAGTCTATTTTTACTAATAGCACATTTCAAGACCTTTACAGAGGTCAGAGGTTATTTTTTATTAACCAATCACAGTCCTTGAACTGCTGCATCATCCCTAGCAACGGGGTCAACCACACCTCCTCACTAAGATAAAAGTTTTTCTACTTTCTTTACTCAGAGTTGCTCTAAAAGGTTTCCTAAATCACTTTTAGTCTAGAACTCCCAGCTAGGACTTTTTAAGCTAAGATAGGAGCTCTCTGAGAGAATTCTAAGAAGCTTTGTGAATACGGGCCCTGGCCTTTATGGAAGACTGGCAAAAAGAAAGCCATTGTTGAAGGAAAGCCATAAGGAGTCCTGTTTGCAGCTTATGACAAGCCGTGTGGGGGGGATGGGGGACAGCAGACAATAAATAAATGCAAAATGCTATGGATGGCAGAAAACTAACAGTGTGCATGGTGGTGGAAGCATCATGTTGTGGGGATGCTTTTCTTCAGCAGGGACAGGGTAGCTGGTCAGAGTTTATGGGAAGATGGATGAAGCCAAATACAGGGCAATCTTAGAAGAAAACCTGTTCGAGTCTGCAAAATATTTGAGACTGGTGTAAAGGTTCACCTTCCAGCAGGACAACGAGGCTGGAATGGTTTATATCAAAGCATATTCATGTGTTAGAATGGCCCAGTCAGTCCAGACCTAAATCCAATTAAGAATCTGTAGCAAGACTTGAAAACTGCTGTTCACAGATGTGCTCCATCCAATCTGACTGAGCTTGAGCTATTCTGCAAAGAAGAATGAGCAAAACATTCACTGTTAAACTGGTAGACATACCCCAAAAGACTTGCAGCCGTAAATTATTTTTAAATAATTTATCATTTTCCTCCCACTTCACAATCATGTGCCACTTTGTGTTGGTCTTTCACATGAAATCCCAATAAAATACATTTATGTGTGGAAAAGTCCAAGGGGTATGAATACTTTTGTGTTTGTTTTAAATTGCAAGTGTAACGCTATGTGATTGAAAATTGTGAGATTAATTGGTTTTGTAAGCACGTATTGCTTCCCTTGGAGACCTAGACCCTCTGTCCTGGCACCAGCCCTGATTGTGACTGCATTTAGCTCTACACAAAAGAGGTTGTGCGCTGATATCAGGCAATCAGGCCTGGTGTGAAGTGGGTTGAGGTCAGGATTCTAAACAGGCCAATTCTTCCAAACCAGCCTTAGTCGACCAAGTCCTTACTGACCTCGGTATATGAACAGGGTTATTGTTATGCTACAACAGGCTTCAGCCTCCTAGTTTCATTATAGGGGAATTGTAATGCAAATATATTGTGTGCAATTGTATGTTTCTCATTTTGTGTGAACTGAGTGTATTATCAGCTAAATTTCATGTAACAGAGTGACATGCAGTGCCTGGTCAAAAGAAATTGCATTGTTTTTTTTATATATATATGTATATATTATTAAAGATTTTAAGAAAGCAATTTTAAGATTTGCTTCAATTTTAAGATTTCACCTTTAGCTATGATTACAGGAATAGACATTTTCCCATTCATTCAAAGTGCAACTGAACTGAAGCCTTTTCTGATTAGTCTCACTAACAAGTGGTTTTCTTATGACCACACAACAGTCCAGTCCCAATGTTGTGAATTTTCATAACATTGTGTGTGTGTGGAAATGCTCTTACTTTCACTATTAAAAAGAGCTATGGTTACTGTTGATATTTATTTTACTATGCAAATTCACCAAGTGTTTAAGTGATCTTTATTCATAATTTTTTTTTTTCGACCACATTTTTTTTCCCACAAATTTTATGGTTCAGCATTATTCTCCCAGTTTTTGATAATGAGTTGAAACATTCTTAACCCAGTTAAGATCTACCTTAAGAGCCCTTAAGTTAAGAACCCTGTTTCTTAAGATCTACAAAAAAAACAGAGTGAAGTAGGGTTATTATTTTGCTAAATCATACAGAATTCACACTATCATAACCAAAAAAAAATTTACATAGATTTTTGCTATTTGTGCTATTTAATACCTTTGTGACTCAAAGAAACCATGCACAAAATATTTTTTTAACTGCTTGTAATACATCTTGCTTCTTTTTAAAAAAAAAAAGTGTCTTTCTCGAAATTACCAAAATGGATACAGTATATTTGGATACTCATTTTGCTCTCAAACTACAAATTTGAATAGATTGGATACAAGATGCTAAAGACAATCAATTATTGTAACATGAACTAACTATATATTACATTTCTTATAGACACCTGTATTGTTTCACAGTGAAAATATTAAGCATACAAAATGTTTGAGCTGCCGTTAGAAGCTAAAGAATAACATTTACCACCTTTTTATAGTTTTCACTACATGCATTAAAAAAGTGCAGTTCATCACTTTGCGTTTATGCTTTTGTAAAATGGTTTATGGAGCCACCATGATTCAATGACTCCAGCTGCTTGAGTCCAGCTGTTTTGTTGGAGACATCAGTTTGTCTTCTGAATAACTGGTATGCTTGAATTAGATGTGTTAGACCAAGAAAACTGTTGGACTTCAGTGAACCAGGAATGCAGCTGTGCACTCCTGGCCTAGTAACATCTTGGTTCAGAGCCATTGTTTAAAATGATTTAAACGGCAAATCAGTTTCAACTCATGATCCGTAAAACTACTCGCCATTGTTCCCACAGCTCTGCTGCGCCCATTCAGAGGAGGGGCTGTCAGTCATAATGGAGTTGTGCTGTACAGAGAGGCTGTCCTTAAGCCTGGAGATCTCATTGGCCTCGGCAGCCACTTCGTCTTCCTGTATCGTGACCCCAGAGTGACCCCCGCCCCGCCCCTAGCACTGGCTCTACCGGTGCAAGCTGACGCGACGATTTCCTTTGGCCCTGGAAACATGATGGACAGACAGGAAGTTCTCAGGAAATATCTGGGATCCACTGAGGCAGTAATGAAATTTCAGGCACATCATGCAGATGTTCTCTTACAGGTACAATACTTGGTATACAGTACATGCTGCAAATGTATACATGTATATTTACATCTAGTTATTTTTTTACTTTCGTTTGGTTACTTTACTTTAATACTTTTTAATAGGTAAAACTCCAACTACAAATTGATTCTAGTGATTTTCCCAAGAGTCATTCATCAATATATAACCGCTGTACTACAACAACAGCGACTGAACAACCACTTTACATTCTTGTTTACTTTACATTCCTGTTTTAGGAAATTATCTCAAAGAATTCGACTCCAGATTCAGGTGGAGGTCCCTTAGCGCCAGCTTATCTGCTGTCACTCATGATTGACCATGCCTCCAAATATCTGGATCCTGCACTAACACCCCAGCTGCTGTTGAAGGCAGCCAATCAGATAAAGGCGATTGTGTGGGTGAGAATATAGAATCTGTTATCATCTCTTTTTGTTTACTTTCACAATTTGTTTTGAAAAATCTTACAGTATATAAGGAATAAAACATTTCTGGGCATAATGTTATAGAAAAATAAGCAATGATGGATTAGTGCAATATCATTATCATCACAAAGTTGATTATAGTTTATCATTTCAAAAGTGGATTTTTTTTTTTATCCAGTATGTCCAGTGTTTTACTTCTCATTTACCACAGCATTTTGCCAACCTGCACTATACACATTTTAACTGATTAAAAAACAACACGTTGAATGTTCTAGTTAGTTAATGTTCATAATATAAAAGATGCATCTTGTCATGTTACTAAAACTGCACACCACTTCATTCTGAAAACTTTTCCGTGTAAGAAACTTGAAGTTGACAAGAGACTCCGTCCAAAAATGCTAAATAAATGTCTCCTCACAGAAAATCTAACCAGATCAAGAACTACACAGTTATTTTTTTTTTGTAATTCTGCTTATGTACAGTACAGCATCCACCATACAAGTAAGCTGTTACTATAGAAACACTAATATATCATAATGCACACATTAACATAAACATATTACATAGTGTCAGAGTCATAGAATATTGATCAACTCTTTCGGTCCAATCGGAACCGAGGATTCAACAGCACAGTGGAATAAACAGCACTTGTTATGCCTTCGATACATGTTTGGTTTGTTATGCCACTGTTCTCTTAAGACCACATGTAAAGACATCTAGAGTAAAGAGAAGAAATTATATAACTGAAACAGAATTGTAGCAAATAGATTTTTGATGACAACAGGGTGTGTGTGCGTGTCTGCATGTGTGTGTGTGTGTGTGTGTGTGCTATGAAGAGCTGGGCCTGGAGAAGGCTGTGGTTTGAGGAGCCACAGCTGCACACACATGGGCTTTCACTGGTATTTCGCTGGAGTTTGTAAACAGAGGTTGACTGATGTCATTTCCACCCATTTGGAAAATGTGCTGTCATTGTCCGGACACATTTGCCAAACATACCCACCCAAACATTTATCCCAGTCTGCTCTAATCTTTTCTTTCTCTCTCTCTCTCTGTATGTGTTATTATCCATGTTTCAGGAGAGCATTAAAGAGTTTGGAGACAAACATCCCACACAAACGTAAGAACGACTTCTGAATTTTATTTTTGTACGCAAATTGCTTGACGTGCCATCCTATTTATCACAGCTTCATCCGTAAACACCTTCACCTCCTAAACTACAAGAAACAGTGAATGCTCCCACATTTCCTCTCCTCACAATAACAATGCAATGTTAGCTTAATATTTTATTTTTTATGTTACTAAATAATAAACCTTAGGATAGAAATGAAACTGTAAAGAACATTCACCATGCTTAAAAGTTCAATTTGATTCAGTGAAAAGCTGGAAAAGCCTGGATCTCCAAAAAAAAAAAAGCATTGCAATTCTAACAGCCAAAAGAGTAAAAACATTAACATTAAAACCACCTACTGTAGGTTTTAGGTTCCCCTTGTGCTGCTGGGGAAGCTCTGGCCCCCGGAGGCATGAATCCACAAGGGGGCGTGCTGGAGTTTTTGGCTCCGGGACGTTGCCAGTGGATCCCTGGGATGCTGTGAGTTGCAGGGTGGGGCCTACTTGCATCGGACTTGTTTGTCCAGCGCATCCCTCTGGTGCTCAATGTGGTGCTCAGATTGGTCAACCACCTTGAACTCCTTACCTGCTAAACCCCATACGCTGGGTGTTCTGATATCTTTCTAATGTAGTCAGCATTTGCTTTTTTGGCAACTTGTCCTGCATTGACTTTTCTGTGGAATAGAGGTCAGTAGACTGGCCTTTAGTCCCTTTTCCATTTAGTGTAGATGAGCCTTGGGTGCCCATGATCCCGCCACCATTTTACTGGAATATAATTGACAGTCGATGTAATTCACTTCACTTGGTGATGGAGAGGTTATGTCTGATCGGTGTGCGAGCTACAAGAATAACTGTAAAAAATAGAACAATATATATAGGCAGAATATAACAGAATATACTGTAATAGTGGGTTATGTATCTAACCTACTGTAGTGCCTGAGAGATTGCATTTAAAATCGTAATGAGGTCCATGTGACCCATTTCATTAATTATACAATAATGAAATATACAATAAAAAAATATACAATATTGCTGAATGTGCAGTAAACAGTACAATGTTTACATTCTGAACTTCTTAGTTGTGCTGAATTAGCGATTTTCTCTCTCTGTACATGTACTCATTCTGTTTTTTTTTTCTTCTTGCATATCAGTGATGACTGGAAAAGTATACTAAAATGGCACGTTACATTACTAACATTACTGCAACCAGCTAACATTATCACAACTAACTTGCCAAGTATCCTCAAAAACACTTATAAACACTCTATGTTTATAACACATTATGTTTTATTATGGGAGATACACACTCAATTTTACTTCATTTACCATATGGCCAGAGGTTTGTAGACACTTCTGCACTGTTTGTATGTTCTCCCGGTGCTTGGTGGGTTTCCTCCCAAAGATAGATTGGGATAATTAATGTTCCCAAGTTGCCCCGAGTGTGTGAATGATCGTGTGAGTGTACGTATGTGTATGTGTATGTGTATGTGTGTGTGTTGCCTTCGATTGGCACCCTGGGTGTACCCCACGCCTCATGCCTCCTGAGATCGACAGGATAAAGCGGTATAGACGATGAGTGGGTGATTGAGATTTGGTCCCTCTTTTCCTGTTACAGTAATCTCCACTCTTCTAGGAAGACTTTTCTCTCGATTTTGGAGTGTGGTTGCGGAGATTTGTGTTATTCAGGCACAAGAACATATACCAAGGTCAGACAGCTGGTGCACTCAGCATTGCAGCCCATCTTGAAGGTGTTTAGTGGGTTTGAGGTCGAGAGTCTGCACAGGTCACTTGAGTTCATCCATTCCATCTTGCCAAACCAATGTCTTCATGGAGCTTGGTTTGTGCTCAGGCGCATTGTCATGCCAGGACAGGTTTGGAGTCCTTCTTTATAGTCATGAATGGAAGCTGGAATGCTACAGCATACAAAGACATTTTATACAATTGGCTCATGTATGGGTTTGATGGTCTGGTGTCCACAGACTTTTTATATGTAGATATCTCAGATGTTTGTTGGTTCTCAACAAAACTAAGTCCAAGCCTTGGGTCAGTTGAGTATCAGACATGACTGCTGGTTTCATTGCATTGAAAGGCTGCATTCTAGGCGGCACCACTACAATATAAAACTATCTGAACTTGCAAGTTCTTAGACCCAAGTGTCCTCATAGCTATTTTCATTTTCAGTAAGTGATTGTATTAGGATCGTATTAGTTTAAATCCCAGCTCTGTTTGTCTGAATGCTTGTTCAAAGCCCTTAAACATCCTTTGTTCCCCTCTCTGCTTCTGCCTTCTGATTAATACAATTAAAATCAGTAACATACTTATTCAATTTTTTGGCTCATCATCAGTCCCCTACTCTGCATGAATAGAATAAATAAATGTGTTTTGCATTCTTTTTGAGGTCATAATCGTGTGTGTATATCTGCGTGTGTAGCTCTCCGGAGTCCGAGGTTGACGTTCCTCCGCCTAGCGTGCAGAATCTCTCCTCTGACCTCCGACCTCTCATGTTCTGGATGTCCAATGCTACCGAGCTCCTCAACTTCTTCCAGGTCAAAGTGGAGACTCTGGAGAAGGAATGGGAGTTTGAGGGTGAGAAAAGAAAGCAGAAGCAGCTTATCTCAGTTTACAGATACATTTACACAATGTGCATTCAGTCCAAACATATAAATACGTAATATATAAAAAAAAAAATTAAAAAAAGAAGAAGAAAAAAAAAAGTAAACACAGTATGCTATCTGGCAAGATAAAACTGTTATGTCTCTGTAGGCTTGAATCATTGTCTCCACATCACATTTTCTCATGCTGCTGTTTGTATTCAACACAGTAGTCAAAACAGACATGCACTTTATATTCTCTTCTATCTAATTATTTGCAGCTGTAAAACAAACAAAGCTGTGCTGGAACTACTTGCATATGGAAATAATCGGCTATCTAGTGTGCTGAATTGCTGCTTATTTTTTATTTTTTTTCTATTGTGTGGAAGGCATTAAAATACACACCGTGGCCTAATCTGACCTTCTTCCTTTCTCATATGCTTTTATAAATATATCTCTGATTTGTAAATCCACTCCCATGGATCTCTTCCAGTTTTCATACATACGTAAGTTCTGTCGTGTGCTCACATTTAGCGCCTGGTGACCCTGTTCTGTCAGCTGATATGGACACTTGCTCTGATGCACTGGCGCAGCTGGATGATGTCATCATGCACACTTTCCAGCAGTGTGTTTATCACCTGACGAAGGTAAAAGGCAGTTCATGTACTGTATAGTGCCTTGAGATATTGAAGGTTTGACTGACAGCTCAAAGTAAACAACTGCATCCTCATGTTCTTGCTCTTCGATAGACCTTATACTCCCTCCTCCCCGCTCTACTCGACACCAACCCTTTCTCCGGGGAAGAAAAAGAGAAGGAGAAGGCTGGAGCGAGAGATGGAGATGGTCAACAAAGTGAAGGAGACGGCGGCGAGGAAAGTGATGTATCGAACCTACCCCCTACTGTGGCAGGGCTGGTAGAAGTGTATCGCTGTTCCTTGCAGTTGACACGTGAAGCCTGCCTCTCTCCCCCTCTCACCTCACAGACCTTCGGCTACCTGTTCTTCTTCACCAACACGTCACTCCTTAACACCCTGCTTGAGAGAGGTAGCATCGCTTTAGTGTTTCATATTTATTCGTTAAATTTGACTTAGTACAGTATATGCTGAGAGAGAGAGAGAGAGAGAGAGAGCCCTATTGATCCATATTTTTATGCATATAAAATACAAATGTGTATTGTGTGGACTGCTGTCCTTAACATGCTTGTGTTCTCCCTGTTGTTTCAGACAGTCTGTTTTCCTGGTCACGTGCGGTGCAGATTCGCACTAATCTGGACCTGGTTCTCGATTGGCTACAGGGAGCGGGACTAGGAGATATTGCCTCGGAATTCCTTAAAAAGCTGTCAAACACTGTCAACTTCCTGTGCATTCCTAAGACTCGGCTTATCCAGGTAAAAGTCTAAGAGCAAAAGTGCAAAATTTTCTCATATCATATGGATATGAAGTGCAACAGAACAGTCTAGGATGGTCATTTCAGTGTCCTTGGAATGGATCCAAACTGGAACTTGCTTTAAACACTAAACTAATGTCCTTAAAAGGGTCCAGGCTATAGGGGTTGAGGCAAATTCTAAGCAAGATCATTGCCTTCGAAAACACTTTTTACAGATGTTTAGTAATATCTTCAAAGCCAAGCGTCAAGATAAAAAAAAAATGTTCATGTCCTTGGCAGTCATCCTGGGCCAGCCTACAGGACGAGCATGCCTTGTTAAGCCCTGCACAGCTTCACCATCTACTGACTCACTATAAGTTGGGACCAGCCAGAGCTCCACCTTCCTGTTGGGCTCCACCACCAGGCACCGACCTTGGAGGCGGTAAGAAGCTGATTCTGCTCAACGAATTCTCTATCAAATTTTTCCGATTTTATTTATTTATTTATTTATTTTACATCTAGATATTTTTGAGAGCTTCCTAGATCATCCACCTCTGATCCTGCCCAATGAAACGCCAAGCCTGGACCTTACTCAGCCAATCCCGAACCCTGAGCTCCAAAAGGAAGTGACACGTCTGCGGACATTCCTGTGGGGTCTGGATCAGGAAGAACCTCCTGCCAATCAGAGAACTAGATTATAGTAGTAGAATACATAATCTATGGGGTTAACAATACTTACATTTATATAAAAGACACACCAAAGTCTTGTCTTATACATATCATCTGTAATAAGATTGCAATACATATCAGTTTTTCGTTAAGTAAGTATAAAATGCTTGAGTTTTTTTTTTTTTTTTTTTTTATAGACATGGGTGGTAGTGCTTCCAATTTTTTAAGGAAGGAATAAATGCTATAAAAGTTCCCACATTATTGTTTTTAAATCAAACTCAAATATAATCTTTACATTGTATAACTTGTGCATCATGCTAAATAATTATCTCTCATGTTACATTTTCACAGTAAGTTGAATAATCATTGCCTGGTTGCAGTGGTTACTTTACTTAAGTTTTTAACAAATTTAATGTATATTCACTCCTTTTTTTTTTTTTTTAGCAATGTAGACATTGTTGTTGGTGACAACTAGACCAAATAAACACTAATGCACACTAAAGGTCACAGTATAACACTTAAAGTCCTATTAAATGCCCTGCAATGGACTGGCACTCCGTCCGGGGTGTACCCTGCCTGGTGCCACGAGTCCCCTTCCCGCAACCCGAGACAGTATAATCAGTATAGAGAAGTGAGAGAGAAAGAGAGAGAGAGAGAGAGGTTATAATCATAGTATACACATGCCCATATTTTAAATCAGAATTTGCATGTTTTTCCTCCACATAAACACATTTCGGTTACTATAGTTACACTGTGCAACACACCTGACATCCTTTTCCCTGTGGTGTGAGAATGTTCACCATCACTTATAGTTAAGTGTGTCCCAGTTTCCCCCTTGAGGTCCCCTCTCTGCACTATAAAGTTGATGATTCAGAGTTATCCGTGATCTCACCCGCCCTGACAACATGTTCGACTCCCGACCCATCTCAAACATCTGCTTCTCCCTTTAATACACTGACCTCATAATACACTGACAAGGTTCACCTAGATGCATTAAATATTTTATCCACGTCTAATATGTTCACATATTGCCAATAAAAATGATTGTCATGAGACCAGTTCATTTTTGCATATGTCTCAGGTTGTTCTTGCACTAATTCCATGTCAGCTGTGGTGCTGCATGTGTCATTCCGTTAATGAACACTGGGGGGCGTGATAGCAATACACACAACAGTCCCAATACAAACTGGTTTAATAAACGAATTATTACCAACAGATCCTGCTGAGTAACATGGGCAATTGTGATGTCTGATGAGCTCATCCAGTCTGTCGTCAGTAGACAAAGTGAAATTCACTCGGCGGAATCTAATCCCAGAACATCATCCAATATGTCAATTTAAAAAGGCATAAATAAATTCTGACACTTTATACTGTTCTGTTTGCACAGATTAGCGATCTTATCACTTCAACCAAAGATACCCGGTTTAAATTTAAACTCAAACCAAGAATCAAAGAAGCAAAACAAAACATGACAAATAAGCCTATGACGTAATGAACAATAAACATTATCAGCTTTTAAAAAATAATGCACATATCTCAAAGCCTCATAAAAGCAGGATATTGATAATAGCTCTTACTGTCATGGCCCACCAGAATTAAATTACCCAATAAATCTGCTTGCATAGGATTGACAGCTTTCCACGTCAGTGCTGATAGGATCAGGCCCAGAATTGGATCAACCATCGGTGGTTGGAGACATATCAGCACTATAAACACATTTGACCTGGTATTGTTCTGAAGTTGCATGATTATAACAGATTTATGTTCGCATTGGTCTAAATGTCATACATGGCAGCGGGAACATGTATATCTAATATCTTTAGCCTACTGAATGGACTTTCTCATCACAAACCACACCACACAAGTTCTTCATTGACTCTACTTTGTCAAGATGGATAGCTCTTCAAAAGACAAATATCGGGGTGTAAATGGAATTTTGAATGTCTATATATTTGTACCAACTGTTATGTACATCGAATTTAGGAATATTCAAACTTTGGGTTAATTGGAACAGCACAAATTACTGTACAGGTTATTGAAGAGGCAATTGTACAGCACTTTTGCAGTACCAGGTTTTCTGGCCTGGTAATTGCGAGTCAAAACTTATGCGGTTGTGGCCTTACCGTAAAACTACATTTCATTTTTACCAAAGTGATGAGGGACATTATTCGAGTGGTGGTACTGTATAGAGCATAACGGCACTGGGATGTTTAACTATATGTATCATCGTGTGTTATGTTCTTACAATCATTAATTAGACTCACTGTCGGCCACAACATGTGTGAAAATCTGTACGGTCGGCAGTACTGAAATGAGTGGAGAGCAGCTGTGTGCCAAAACCGGAAGCACTTTCAGCAAGTAAACACATCTGTTAATGTTATGTCATCTTAAACAACACTTAATCTCCTTAGTAATCACTTCTAAGTCATTCTGAATTCCATTTGAACTGTCCATGTTGTTTTGTTCACAGCTAACATGAGCTAAATAGCTTCTACCCTCTCTAACTACATGGTGTGTGGAACAAGGCATTGCACACCATAGACTTTGCATTTGCGATTGAATCCTGAAAAACAGAATAAGTGGAAGTACAAGTTGAAATTTATAAGAAAGTGTCCCGAATTACCATTACCAAAAAATTACCAATTTACTTGTTTCTCACTCCCTTGAGAATTTTTGAAAAAAAAATTTTTTTTTTTTTATGCAAATAAACCAACCATGTTTGCAACCAACACATTGCAAACATTCCAAAACTGTCCCAATACATTGAAGTCACCTATATTGCCTTAGCGTAATCTCAGTACCAGTGGGGACAGAGCCAAACATTCTCTGGGTTGTGCCTCATCAGAAGATAAAGATAGGAAGCAGTTCAATGTCAAGATCCTTGTGAAAGTAGGCTATCTCTTATGTTGTGGCGAGAGAATGCAGCAGTTCATGTCGAATTGTTGCTCTAATTCACTGATATTAAGTAAAACTGAACAAATACGTGTCTTCACCTCATTTTAAAAGAAACAAACTCTGTTAATGTCAGAACGCTCTAGCAATGTGACGCCGTGGTAACAGTACTTGCTCGTGTATGATTAAGAAATGACGGTTTTACTTATGTCACAAAACTATTTTTCAATGAATATCTTGCCAGACTCTCAGTGTTTGACAGATAGCCTAAAGATATTGTTACTTCACCCATTGTATTTAGTGCAGAGCCTGTTTTCCTGTTGACGACTCGACTCTTGCGCTCTTTACGGTAAGCAGCGCTCAATCCCATGAGAGCTAATTACATCATAGTGGACTCTGATTAGCTGATCTCCCTCAGGCTTCATCCTGAAAAAAAAAAAAAAAAAAAAAAAAAAAAAAAGCTCCATGCACGCTCAGTCTCAGACGTAAGTCACTTGTAGATTTGTGAATCATCACTTCGTGGCCCTGTGGTCGAACTTTAATCAATTAAGTGACTATGCCATTTCTGATTCCACAGTCTGTGTGGTTTGTGAGCGAGACTTTGTGCCGGCGGCTGTTCGGAACTGGTCATCCACTCATTATGGATGGGATTGATGATTTCTGACTTGGTTGAAAATGGTTCATATGTTTTTTTGTGGGCGAGGGCTGACTTACTAACCTTACGCAGTCACAATATTTCCAAGCCGAGTGGGTGTTAGAGGGTCCTCAACCAAACAACCCTGACTTTCGGAGGCACTTCATCATCATACAGTGTTTGCCATCACTGTTAACGGCAAGCTAACGTCCACTAAACAGCAAAAAGTTTGCAAACATAAAATTATGGACGGATTATGAAGTTCTTTGCAACCAGTCTTTGCAACTATTACAGCCTCTGATCTTCCAGGAAAGACGTCCACTTGATTTTGGAATATGGCTGCATGGATTTGTGTCCATTCCGCAACAAGAACCTTCTTCATTGTGACCTGCAGAGCCAGTGCTGTCTGCATTCCAGTTTATCCCATTGGTGTCCAGTGAGGTGAAGGTCAGAGTTCGCTCTGGGGCACTGAAATTCTTCTACATGAGTCTTGGCACACCATGTCTTCAAGAACCTTACAGTACTTTATGCACAGGGGCATAGTGGGCAAGAGGTTTGGGCCTCTTGGCACCAGTGAAGGAAATCATAATTCCCTAGCATTAATAAGATGTTCTAGACAACTGTGCACTTCTAACTATATGGCAAAAGTTTGAGGAAGGCTTACATATTGTGAACATGGCCGATATAGTTTATCCACATAGTATATGTTTGTTTAAAGGTAACTAGATGGTGTCTATTGCTTTCAGTAACTGCCTTATCATGTGTTGCAGTGGGTCCAGACCCTTCTCAAATCATCTTGAATAGTTGCAGGGCACCATGAACACACACACACACACACACATTCACATCAAGGGTAAATTTTTTTAGCCAGTCTACCTGTGGTTTGTTTTGTCTTTCCTTTGGGTATATATGGGATGGGGGAATCCACACGAACATCGGAAGAACATGTACCAAAACTACATCTGACCTTTGTAAGGCGTCAATGCTACAATCTGTGCCACTGTGCTAGTCTGCTCTAATTATTTAAATAGTCAGAACAGTAGTAGACCAGGAAGAAATTGTACCAGGTGAAAAAGATTTATTTTTGTTATGACCTATTCAGAACAGGACATATACTGTACTCCACAGTGAGAATGGATTGAAGTTTCTCTTCAATACTCTGAGTAAATCGTGTACAGATGTGATAATTAGAAGTCTTTAGGCCCTTGCATGTTGTTCGCCATGTTTGTATGCTGCATGCCGTTGTTAAGTTCACATGCAGTAGACTTGGTCCTGACAGAACCCCATGCCCCCAGCTCTCTATTTCTTCTTGATCTTCCTCTCTGATGAAGGGCTGGTCTGTTGGGGTGGTTGGCATTTAGTTCCTGCCTAAATTAGGGATTTTTTTTCATATTCCGCTCATAGTAAAAAACTGTGCTCAATCTTTCTGTTTCTGGGCACAGTATGTCCTTAGGTATATACCGATTTCTTGTCTTGTATGTTCTGGTAGAACATTAGTTTTGGGATGATGACCTGAAGTCAGGCTCACTGTATACCTCTTGTATCCTGTACACTCTCCTTGGTATTGGAAGAGGTACTGGTTTACCTGTTGTTGAGCTTCGGCACAGGCTGAACAGGAATCTACATACCAGTTAATATCTGCTGTCATCTTGGGCCACCAAAAAGATCCCTGTATAAGGTTATAGGTTCTGGGAGTCTCTGGATGTTGTGGGTAATAAACGAGCCCATGTGATTAGATGCATACTGTCTTTTTTAGGAATTAATTTCTTACCCCTGGGGCACTGTCTTGGAATTCAAGTTGCTGAAAACCCCTTAATCTGTCTTTTAATATCCCATGTTTTTGATTGCACAGTCTGTCGTTTTGGTACAATGCTTCCCTTGTTGCCCTCTCTGGGGGGGCGTCAGCTTTCTTATTCTTAGGTCCCAGTACAGTATATAAGATACCGTATTAGAAAGTTACCACCTGCCCACCTGGCTTGGCGAGCATTCATTCTCTTGCTGGACTAGATATACCCCAGATTCTTATGATCCATGTGAATGATAAATGGATGTTCAGCTCCTTCCAACCACTGCCACCATTCCTTCAATGCAAATTTTACTGCTAACAGTTCAGGATTTCCCACATCATAGTTGTGTTCAGCTTGCGTAAGTTTCTTTGACATGAATGTGACTGGGTGTAACAAACTTTTGTGATAGCATGGGGCTGATTCCCAATTTAGAGGCATCTGCTTCTACCATGAAGGGTCTGGATGAATGGCATGGGGTGTTTCAGTATTGGAGCAGTTGGAAATGCTTTCTTTAATTGGGAGAATGCCTGTTGTGAAGTTGAATTCTACATAATTTTTGCTCCAAAAAAAGAGATTATTAAGTGTATCAACTATTTCACTGAAATTCCTTATAAAACGCAATAGAAATTTGCAAACGCCCAAAAAACATTGGAGTTCCTTCATTGGGCCTCGTGCAGGCCAATTCCTCACCAATGCCACCTTGTTCGTGACTCCCTCTGGATCGTTACCATATCCCAGAAAATATATTTTCTTGGAATGGAACACACACTTTTCCCCCTATATGTACAGTTGATTTTTCAGCAGGCTGGTAAATACTTGCTTTACGAGTGGGTAAGTATATCAATACATTATCTGTGTAAGCAATTACAAATTGGTGAAACATTAAAACTATGCAGCTGTAGAAAATAATCCATAAAGATGTTGAACACTGTCTTTCACTTGCCTCCTTTTATTCTGTGGACCAGGTTATAGGTACTGCGCAAATCCAGCTTAGTGAAGATCCTAGCTCCTTGTAATTGTACTAATTCTGTTGGTACCATCAGCAGCAAATAGTGATATCTCACTGGAACTTTTTTCAGCTTCTGGTAGTCCATACACAGTCTGCTATATTTGTTTAAGACCCTCTGAGAGATCTGTGATGTGGAGGGGCATATGCACCCTTGCTTTAGTGCCTCGGAAATATATGCCTCCATAGCCATGGTTCCTTTTTGTGATAGTGGAGAAATTGGATTAAGTAGGGGACTCCACTGAGAAGTTCAATGCTATAGTCATACAGTCAATGACCTTCGATTTGCTGAATACTTCTCAAAATGATTCATATTCTGGGGGAATAAAGGTCCTTGTTTGGAATTCCGGGTTTTCAATGATGGTGGGTGCCACTATAATTTGAGGTTTAGAGATGCAACATTCCAAGCAGATTTTTGAACATTGTGTCATTTCTCTGTCCTTCCAGGATCATGTTTTTGCATCCATGGAAATCCCACTATGTAAATCTACAGCTTTAATCTGTAGTGGGTACTGTAGTGGGATTAATGGAATGTGATGTCTGAGGGCAGTGTCCTTGTCCATAAAATTCTCAGCTGCACTCAAGTCGATTTACCCCTGAAACAACAAACGTAATACCTGAGTGTTCAATTTGTACTCTTAAAGACAGATTAAGAAGAGAGTTAACAAGTTCCTGACTCACCGGTTTGAAAACTGATGGTGTGGAAGTTCTTTCTGGTGCAGACTTGTGATCCTCCTGATCAAGTCTGGTAGGACAATGGGTTATGACGTGTTTGGCAGCCACAGTAGCAAGAGTTGTTCTCATTGTCTGTGCTGTCTCTCTGATTCTGTCATCCAAACCCTTCCTAGCTGCATCGGTTCCGGTGCTGAAATCTCGAAGGTTTCCGTCACTTTGCTAATGCTGGGTTTCCTAGACATCAGTGTCTAGACTGATAATCACGAGGGCATCTAGGGAAACATTGTCCAGCATGCCAACTCAGAGAGGATTTCCGGGTTAAGTCCCTTCCCTTCCCCCTACAATGCCGGCTCTTCCCACTTGCTGCCAGCCGCAAGTGTGCAGAAGTGGAGAGCATATTCTGATGCTTTACTTGCCACATCGACAGCAGTTGTTCTGCCACAGTTGTTCTGCATTCCGGTGCATGATCAAAGACTCATTTAAAAAGATCAAATTGTTTTACAAACTGATCAAATGATGAGATATTCTCGCCACCCTGGTCCCAAGCTGCAGTGGCCCACTTTAATGCCTTCCCTGTAGGCATGGTAATGAACTGAGCTATTTTCCCTTGTTCTCTGATGGTGTTTAGTCCCACAAAGTAAAGGTAGGTCATGCTTACTTGTCAGGCCATGCAACCAACAGGCTAGGGGACGTAGTGTTGATAGTGAGTATGGGTGTCGCTCATTGTGGCTGGTCTGAAAGTTGCATGTTAATTTGTTCCACGAGTCATTTTAGGTTGTCTTGCACATTTTGGATTTGAAGTACTGTATGTCCACTTGGGCCTGCACAATATCCTGAAGAAACTCATATATGATTCAGGAAGACTTTTCGAATGTTGATCTCGCCTGCTGTGCCCATAGTGGGCAAGGTATTCTGTGAGGGATGATTAAGATTAGGCTAAAGGTGATCTTTATTAAATCCAGTGAACAAACTCGCTCACAGGTTCAACTCGGTAAACCACAAACAGACAAAGATCAGTCAATCAGCAATAGGCAAGAACCACACCGTGACCTCACCATACTGCTTACATTTTTATATACTTTACATATTTCTACAATTATTACATTCTATTATGATAATTGTAGATTTTATATGTAATATTTTTTATTCTTTCCTATTAGCATTTTGTCTCCTTACTTTCTTTTTCCTTTTCAAGGTCACAAACAGTCATGTAAGCATTTCACTGCATATCATACTATGTATGGTTGTGTATGTGACAAATAAAACTTTGAATTTGAATTTGAACTGGGCAAAGTTATAATCAAAATCAAAGGGTTGAAACAGGTCAAAAAGCATGGTGTACACGGCTTAGTAACATTTATGACAATTTACTTTAGGTATTCTTGCTTTTTAAAAATAAAAATGCAAGGGCACTGGCACAACCATCTTTAATCAAAGCTTTTTTTGTCTGTCACTGGGTCAGGTACTGAGGACATATTTCAACTTTTCTCCATTTTACAAATGACCAATATTGGGGGGGGGAATAAGTAAATTAACAAAATTCACTTAAAAGAATGAAGACTTTCAAAGCAAAAATCATCATTAAATGTGTCAATTTAAGTCAAGCTAGATTGTCCCACTAAAGGTTGCCCATTAAAGGATGCCTCTATCTTGCTTGTATTCTTTGGGACAGGAGAGTTTATTGAAGTGAGCTTTTAGGACACTTTTGGGAAAGTTTCTGAAATACTTTGCTACTATACTAATTCATACTGTATGTAGCCTTAGTCATGTATCAGTAACATTGCTTACTATGGCTGTTATATTTGCAGTAGTGTACGTACTATTACGTCTCATGCCACATTTGCAGATGGTACACAATAACACAAGTGTATGTGTATGCAGCCATACACACATTTCCAGTCTACCACACACACACACACACACACACACACACACACACACACTTGCACCCTCCAGGTGCAGCTCCCCACACCTGTTCAAGGACCTCTCTGTAATTAGGACAATACAATTATGTTTCGGATATGGCGGACAGAAGGAGGGGTAACTGGGTAGACAATGGAGCTCTTATTCTATCCCTCGTTCCCTTTTCTGCATCTCTCAAGTAATGATAGATTCTTCCCGTCTTCAAAGGCCATCGGTTTCCTACACAACAGCTGAGTCAGTAAACTGGGGGGGGGCGGGGGGTTGTGGGGGGGGGGGGGGTTGGGCACAGTGTGTATTTGTAGGGCTGGGTGTCTTGACCTTGTTGTGTGAACTTTGGTGTGAGTGTGTCTATTCTGCCGAGCAGCTATAATCAGATGCTTACCCACCACTGTGTGTGCCTGAGTGCCAATAGGCACTACACTGCGGGAATCTGTAGCAATCTGCCTTTAGTCCTTTTTTTTTTTTTTCAACCATGATTAGGCACCAGAGGGAATTTCCAGGCCAAGGCCTTTATTGTTCAGGTGACTGTACCAATCAGCACTTAAGCTGCTGTGTCATAAGGGTGACAAGACGATGAAGTGTTGATTACATCATAATTTCATTAGCATAAATTCATTTAAGGCAGTAGACACTGAGTAAAAATCTAAAATCCTCTTTTGCTATTTATAAATAAAATTTCCCTCAGCCTGGGCCATGGCGGGGTCGAGTCAGGGCTGATGAACATAGAGCTTACTGAGACATTGCAGGGTCATTCTGAATCACAGACAACATTAATGATTTCAACCCTTCTGTGTGAAACAGGAAACAAACATGCACTTGCAATCAATTATTTCTTTCTCTCTGACAACATATAGTAAGCTGAAATGAAGAAATGTCTTCATGGCTTGCTTAAGGCATGAAAAGATCCAGTATGACGGACCTCTTTCTGTTTCTGTTATGAATATTCTCAAGATATTTAAATGGTGTGTTTGGGGGACTTTATGAAGTATTATATACAGTGACATTATTAATAAGGTGGTGAGGGATAAAGAAGAACTTACTGTATAATTCGTAGAGTGGGAAAGAATTTATAAAAAATATGTCTTCAATAAACAGAATCATGTTTCCATAAAATGCAGAATATCAAAATATTTCTAGATCACGAATGTTTTGATTGGAAAGTATACTCTTCTAGAGTGTGTGTGTGTGTGTGTGTGTATATGTGTGCTTGCACACATTGGTTGTGTCTGCAGCCACTGTGGTCAGTCTAGTTGAACCGCCCAGAGTTTCCTTTGCTGCTGTGCACGAACGCTTGTGCGTGCGTGCGGATGACACTTACTGCATGTGTGAGGGGCATTTCTTTGCATCTGAGTAATTATTTAATCAATGTTTATGACTCCTGCATTTTGGAATATAGCAACTCATGGATTATAATACTGTGTGTCTGTGTGTCTGTCTGTCTGTTTGGGGTTAGACTCAGGGCGAGTGAAACACCCAGCCTCTCTCCTGGGACACATTCACTTTCTCCTCCAGCCAGGTCGATTACGTCATCACGGCCTGCCATATAAAAGAGCCCTGTGATGTCATACTGTCAGAGAGAGGCTGTCCAGTGTTGAAGGGGTGACTGGGGTTACCCTCAAAAACCTCAGCACACACATACACACCTTTAAATATGATTACTTTCTCAATTCGTGCAGTCTCTGCCTGTCCTCGTCTATCCATTTACCTTTCTGCTGTCTCTCACCTTTTTTCCTTCATTCCCTATGTCTCTCATCTGGTTTGGTTCACTCCGCCCTAACCCTTACTCTTCATTTCCTTTCATTTCCTGACCTATTCCTGTGCCTCCTTTTTTTATGTTTATTTATTTATTTTTTATCCAGGACCCTTTAGTATAGCGTGTATATTCTAACAGTACAAGCATTTCTGATTTCTATTCTCCTCCCCTCCTCTCCTCTTTTCTTCAGGTCTGGGCAGCAGGGTCAGCGGTGATGTGGGCTGGGGCTGTGTTCCGACAGACTTGCTTTTTCTGTCACACTTTTGTTCCATCCTGCGTCATCGTGTTGACTGAACGGACCCCACAGTTACCGGCTAGGCGCGCGCCTGGCCCGGTTTTAACACTGAGCCGAGTTAGTGCCTGTAATCTGATGGCCGTGTTTATTTTATGTAGGCTCCCTTTGAAGGTACTGAGAAAGTCTTTGGGCTTTTTGTCCCAGCCCGTTTCGGCCGCCTGGGCCAAGGAGCTCGCAGTGGTAATACCCAGGAAGAATAATATTTGCACTCGTATTCACTCCAAACAAGTTTTTCCATATTAGTGTCAGAAAGGGGAGCTCGCTACCGCTCTCTCTCCCTCTCTCTCGCTCACTCACATACACACACTGTCCATTCCTCTCGTTCTAAAATACAAGGAGGATCTCTGGGTGCTGGCTATGACTGCAGCCATGTCCATGTCCAAGTCTTATTAGGCGTCCACAATCCTCTAATAGGCACTTAAACCCTTCAGAGTGCTGGAAGCTTGAAAGAGTCAATGTCCTCCAGTATGTTTTTACCGCATTCGTTGCTTCCGCTTTGACACATAACATGCCTTTTTGTAACTGAAATCATTACGACACATTGCATGGCACAACTTCCACTCTGATTCGTTTACGCTAAGGGTGATAGGTACCGGAGAACAGGTCATTGTGTTGTGCTCATTCACTGAACTCTGTTGTGGCGCTGTCATGGTAGTAACCTGAGACATGCAGGTGAATTAAATAGCCCTCTTTTACTAGCTGACATCTTAGTTTAATTGAGGTCTATTGAAAAGTTTTCTATGTGTGTGTGTGTGTGTGTGTCAGCATGTGCATGTACGCGCACGTGTATGTGCGCGAAAGTTCACGGCTCTGTTTTAACTGTGGAAAGCCCTCTGACATCATCTGCTGAACTCCCGTGATGCGTTCTCATTCAAGTAAATTACAGCGTGTCATTTGTAAATCACCGAGAGGGTGGGGCTTAATACCATGCCAAAAGACAGCTCTCTCCACATCAGTGACTACTGGATAAAGAAAACATTAAGCCATCGTTACATTCTTCCTTTCATCCTGATGGGGAGATAACATGGCCGTTTGTTCCTCCTGATTTGTCAGGGAATATATCATTACCCAGCACTTGAATGACAGAGACAAATTGAAACGCTGCAGTCACGTTTGTGAGTCATTATATGCAAACGATTTCGAACAACGATTTCGATCTGTATATTTGAAACACCGACTGTATTTGCTCACCTTTTTTTTTATATATATTTTTAAAATAAAGTATATCCGTAATGAAGATCACATTTTGAGAAGGAAAGCCGAATTTGAAACAATACTCACCCACTAAAGATCTGCAGGTCATGTGACTTGGCAGAATTTGCACGCTCAGTTTGTAAGGAAAGAATTGTGCTTGTCGATTCTTAGCTCGGGTTACTGTCTGCGTGGGTTTTCTCCGGTTTCCTCATACTTTGCAAAAACTTGCCAATAGGTGAACTTGTGACTCTGACCCTAGGTGGAATGTGTATGTGTGTGTGTGTAAATGGTTCTCTCCAATGGACATTTTGCTTCATGCCCAGTGATCTCAGGATAGACTGCTGATCCTCTGACCTCTAAGTTAAACCTTTAATAGTATCTTAAATCTTAAAACTGAAAATGAATAAATTGGTAAATTAATTATAGATCAGAGGCTGCCCAGTGTTGAAGAAAGTAATAAGAGCAGGCCAGATGTTGCTCTTCTTGTCAATCAGAATACTTTGATTATTATAATTCTTCTTATAGATTATTTCTTACTTAGTTTTGAAATGAAGGAAATCATCTATCTATCTATCTATCTATCTATCTATCTATCTATCTATCTATCTATCTATCTATCTAAACCTATTATACACATTAGTAAAGCTCACAGAGGATATAAAAAGATCACAAAATGAGATTTTCTCCTTCATTTGCAGTGTGTTTTATTTGTTCCCTCAACCTGTGTTCGGTACTTCAAAAATGTAAAGTTATCATCATGACCTGCCCTATGTGTTGGGAAAAATATTTCATAATGTAATTTTCATTTATCATTCTCTGTTCCTGGTGGATCTGTTTTCCTTCTCTTTCTCTCCCACTTTTCTTCTTTTTCTTTTTTTTTATATGTCTATCTCATACTATTGTACCAGATCATTCTTCACTGTCACTACAGACTGTCTCCTCCCAAAATATGTTTCTCTCTCTCTCTCTTTTTTTCTCCTTTCATCACATTAGGCCCAAATATAGGAGTCTAAAGTGGGATCAGAGACTGATGGGTGTGATGTCAGACCTGTGTGTGTGTTCTGGGCCTCTGTGCTGGGTGGGAGAAATATGGCATGCGTCTGCGC
This sequence comes from Clarias macrocephalus, assembly GCA_011419295.1. Lineage (NCBI taxonomy): Eukaryota > Metazoa > Chordata > Actinopteri > Siluriformes > Clariidae > Clarias > Clarias macrocephalus. Next base: position 62,214 of record JAAGKR010003272.1, read on the forward strand.
ACGGCCTGTGGCAGTGTAAACGGTGATGTAACGTGAGGGAACAGGGGGAATCTACTTTGGCGGTCCTATAATCTGATGTATTTGTCTTCTGCCTGCTCTGATTTTTCACTTCCCCTCTCAGACTCTCCCTTCATGTCCTACACACCCTCTCTCTGTCTCCGTCTCTCTGAAGGTGCAGACAGAGGTAAAGCTCCTGATACAGGCTTCATTTGTACTGACTCATTCCTGGATAATTGACTCGTTCCAAGGCCAAGTTGCGTGCCGCCCAGCTTCTGCATAGTGTTACATGGCTTCATCAAAGAGAGTTGTTTTCCTTCTAGCTCTCCCTCTCATCCTCTGTCGCTCCTCGCCCATCCGGCCGACCCCTCCATCTGCCCTTTTTCTCATCCCTTGTTCCAATCCTATTGCCAAATTTCTGTCAGCTTCTTAGTTCCCTCCTGTCTTTCCCTTAGGGAATTTCCCTTGATCCATGATTGTGTCATTCCCTTCATTCCTACCATACCTGGGAGAGGTTAAAACAGGAAACCGAGTGTGTGTGTGTGAGAGAGAGAGAGAGAAAGAGATAGAGAAAGAGGCAGACAGGATGAAAGAGACATACCAAGTGGAAATTAATAAGAACCAGATACTTGAATCTTTTTTAAGAGCTGAGGACAGTGATGGAGGTGAACCTTTAGCTTTCATGAGTGGGAGGGTAATTGGGAATGTAAACTGACTTCTAAAAATAAATCTGTCCATATGCAGGGCACATAACACATTCCAGTGATGATGCAGACTGAATGAATGAGCAAAGAGGAGGGGGTTATTTACCAAAGTAGGATGAGGCAAGAGCCTTTGCTGTCGCCTCCATCCATTCCTCAGTTCAAACAAATTGTATTATTTGTACTCAATCAACCACAAATATATACACTCTGACAGATGACTAAGGTAAAATACATAAAATGTTTTAACAGATGAAACAGCTTCAATGGGTGACAATGACTTGTTAATCTTACTCCCTCCGAAGGTTTGACCAATGCCACCCACTCATGCACTTATCATTTTTTCTTTGACGGCTTGCAATATATGGTCTTTCTTTGTCCATGTCTGACTCTTCCACACTACAAATAACGTTTTTGTTCCAACTTTGTTCCCATTCCCAGTGCGAGCCCTTGTACCCAGAGGAGCCGACTACTCCCCTGAAGATAGACACGTTTCATCATGGGCTAAAAGATATAACTTATTCATTTGCAGTGATGCATTATACTAAGTGAAGACGTGTATCTAAAACATGACAGCAAAAAGCTCAACAATGATTTCTGTTTTTTTTTTTTTTTTAAGGAACACCTGTACACCTGTACATTCATGCAGTTATCTAATCAGGCAATCATTTATCAGCAGTGCAATGTATAGAACTATGCAGATACAAGACAAGAACTTCAGTTAATGTTCACTTCAAACATCAGAATAAAGAAAAACTGTGAGCTCTGCTACTTTAACCGTGGCACAGATGTTGGCACTAGATGGGCTAGTTTGAGGATTTTAGAAACTGCTGATCTCCTGGGAAATTCACGCACAAAAGTCTGTAGTTTACAAAGGATCGTGTGGGGGAAAAAAACAAAACAGTGAGATACAGTCCTGTGGGTGGAAATGCCTTGTTGATTACAGAGGTCAGAGGAAAATGACCAGATTGAATTGAGCTGTCAGGAAGGATATAGTTTAACTCACTATAGTTTAATCACTCTTCACAACTGTAGTGAACAGAAAAGCATCAAATAGCATGCACAAAACACTGATCGTTGAGGTGGATGAGCTACAACAGCAAATGACACCATTGGGTTTCACTCCTATCAGCCAAGAACAAAAATCTGATGGAATCATTGGCTCACACAAACAGGATAGGTCCAGAGATGGGGGAGGAAAAAACTCACTCTTTTTTCATGGTAAACCTGCTCAAGGTAATATGTTGTACATTCTGAGATGCTTTTCTGCTCACCGTTGTTATAAAGAATTATGATTTCAGTTACTATAGACGTCCTCTCAGCTCAGAGCATCTGATTGCTTTCTGATCTTTCTCATCATCAAGTTGCCTTGTGCTTAGAGGATTTTTTAAAAGAGTTTGTTGTGTGTGAAAATCCCAGGAGATCAGCAGTTTCTGAAATACTCAAACCAGACCACAAACAACCATGCCATGGGTAAGGTTACTGAGATCAACTTTACTTTACTTTTTCGTTCTGATGTTTGATATGAACATTAACTTGGGCCTGGACCTGCATGATTTTATGCATTGCTGGATACCCTCATAAAGGAGCAGGTGTACTGGTGTTCTTATTAAAGTGACTGATACATTGTAATACAGTATACATTGAAAAATGGTGAATTTGTGAATATACAATATATCTTCCGCAAAGCCTGAGACATTAGACAGTTGTTACGTCTGTGGTCTCTTTCCTTTACTCAACAATGAAACCTTATTCTGACTACAAACCACATCACTCTGATCAGCAGCTGATGGTGGTTCAGTGGTGGTTATTGCTGGTAAAGGAGAAGCTACCAATTATTAAGTACAAGGCTCCACATGCTCCAGGCCAGACTGTAAATGATTAAGCAGCATGTTCAATAAAAAAGCACAATGGTTTGTGTGTTATTAGTTAAAGCTGAATGTTTGTCTGTCTGTTATTATTACTTGGATGGTGATCACACCCATTTTATTAGGAACAAATCCAGGCAAATTTCCAAAGGGTATACCTTGTTCCTATTCTTATTGGTAATTTTCTTTGATGCGCCTACCAAATAGATGTAATCTGTATGTACAAAATTACAGACCCTACATTGTCCATCAAAGAAAGCGACCACCAAAGAAGCACAGCTGATCAGATATTATTTATGCAGTGGAGCATTTACAGCACAGCTGTAACACTGGCACGATAGTGCGTGTGTGCTGCTGGTTCAGCATCAGGCACAGTAAAAATGTTTACATAGTTTGCCTCAATATTAAACAAGCCCAGCTTGTTAATCCACCATATAGGTGTAAAGTTAGGGATTTTTAACTTATGTCTTTTTATGCACAAGTGTTAATTGTTTTTTGACACTTTGTCTGTGTTCACTATTTGACCATAGCATTGTATTTGCCAAGATTAGTCTGGTTGTGAGACTGTTTCTAAATCCAGCACTGTCCCTAATATACTAGTGCCAAAAACACTAAGATGTCACTGCCCTGCAGGATAATTGCTGAGAATAGTTCACTACCTGGCAGCATGGTGGCGTAGTGATTTAGCACTGTGGCCAGAGTCTAGTCTGTGTGCATGGAGCTTTCATGTTCTCCCAGTGCTTGGTGAGTTTCCCCCAAGTAATCTGGTTTCTTCCAACAGTCCAATGACATTCAGACTAGGCTAAGTGTGTGAGTGTATACATGCTTGTGCCCTGCGATGGATTGGCATCTCCTCCAATGTGCATCCTGCCTTATGCCCAGAGTCCTCTGGGATAAACTCCAACCCACCCATGACCCTGTACAGGATAAAAGGTATAGAGAGTGAGTCCACTCCCCAAATTATATTTGCAGAGGTTGATTCATTAGTAGCCAGATACAAGCAGATGTTTTGTAAAAAAAATAATAATAATTTTTTGTTTAAAAATTAGGTTTATTATTAGTTTTGATAGCAGTTTTGAAGTAAATTCAACACTCTTACTCCTTACTGATTTTCACAAAACTTTGTATACTTTGTAAAACTTTTACAATAAAAAGTTTAAGCTCAATGGGCTTGACAGTGGTGCAATGTTCCTTGTTCTGAGTCCCACCACCTGCTTCACTAAACACATTCTCTGAGGTGTGGTCTGGTTGGCAGGAGAATGATGTGTACTAGGTGGATAATGCACAGATAAGAGAGATAAGATCTTTTCAGAATCTAGAACATGCAGGCATATGGAAATAAATGTGAGATAGAGAAAAAAAATGCTATCAAGAACTGAGAAATATCTTTTAACTGTGATACAAATACAAAACACATCTCATAGCCAAACGACACAAACAGGGCACTACTTTAGAAACTTTGTTAGTGGAAAGTAATAAACAGATGGTAATATGATTCAACTACTATGTATTAATGCACTTAACTAGCTGACTACATGTAGTTTACCTCTTGTTACTACTCATCCTTAGCTACCGACTTTTCCCCTAGTCAAGGCAACCTTTTTTTTTTTTTTTTTTTTTGGAGGGAAGCAATATATGGGACAGAGCAAGTACACTTGAACTTAAATTTGCCTGGTTGACTAGCTAACACAATTATCCTCGGTCCACCTCTGATCTACTTAACAAGAGGCCTGTGCCACTGTGTGCACAGAAATAAATATGCTGCTTATAGTAATGATATACCTATACGTCCAATATAATGACAGAGGAATAATGTCATTAAATTGCAATATAATGACAATTTAATGACAGTGAATTAGAATATACACTAGGTGTACATAAAAATAAAAAAACTATGAGTATAGTATATATTTTGTACCTTTAATATATAACTTTTACTTGAAAACATTGATATCATCTACCTTTACAATGATTTAAGGTACACAAATGAACCATAATTAGTTTTTAGATTGAAGCTATAAAAGTAGTCTACATGCACCTTTCCAGGTAAAGGATACAACAAGTCACGTCAAGTCAAGCAGGCTTTATTTTCATTCCTCTGATCATACACGGATGTAACGTTAGGTAGAAAATATATTTCCCAGTAACACAGTGGCACTTAGAAAACATAGTAGAAAACAGCTCATTTCTGCTATGCCTGCTTTGCTGTTTTTATAAAATGTCAAACAAACGATTACTCAATTTTAGTTCTGCATATAGATAACTTTTACAAATGGTACAAAATATCAAAATATGTACAGTACCTTATGTGTAACAGTCACTCACAGGAAGGACTGAGCAACACTATATACAGTGTGTCAGCCATTTAGGTGTTAATCGTTGTAAAATGATCTTATTCACAACTCCATTGTTCACCTGTATTACTTACTTCCTCATTTAGCTTCTCAGAGTTATTATTAGACTTAGTGGTCAAAAAAAAAAAAAAAAAAAAGCTGTGCAGCAAGCTCCAGTAGTGGCCCATTAGGGTTAGAATCATACTGCCCCAAATCTGCTCCAACATCCATGACTAGGTCATGGTTCTTACATGGTCCATATCGGACAAATTTAGAAACTCTCTGCAGCCTGAGAATTTTTTTTTTTAAATCTTTTTGTTTTTGGCAAACAAAGGCACAATCTAAACACAAAGTGCCTACGATGTACCAAAGCATTTCTGTTGTAAGATACACTGTCTGGTAAAGAGGGGGAAAAAAATCAGTCACCATTTCAGGATGGCCAAATCATTTGGCTACATCAAACAAAGTAACATTTGAAGTTACTGAAACTTTGTTAAGAACTCTTCAACACATTGAAAAATACGTTAAATATTGAACGTAAGAGCATTTCTATAATCACACACTATCAAGAGAACTCGCAGGATTGGGACTAAACAGCTGTGTGAAAAGCTGCCATAAGAAAACCACTTGTTATTGCTTCAGGTGGTCTCAGTAAGGTTGGCAATAAAATGTCATGAAATCAGCTGATGACCGGAATGTTTTGAATGACCCGGTTATTACATTAATGGAGTTTTTCTTCTATGATGACACAGGCATATTCCAGGACTCAAACTGTGAAAGAGCAGTTCTGGCTGCATGAGGAATCATTTCCGGACATGAACTGGCTAACACATTGTGTCCTGCAATCACAGCTAAAGGTGCCTGAAAGAAATCTTTTAAGTGCACTCTTAGACTGTATGTTGGATGACCATATGTTGTTGACTCTTAATTGCCTATTATATACTCATATTCAGTACTGTAGATTGTGCACCAAATCAAACCACTGGGGTCGCACAAGTTGGTACACTTGCAGTGCCAGTCCCAAAACCTGGGTCAAATGAAATAGAGTGCAAGAAGAAAAAGAACAACAACAACAACAACAACAACAGTGAGTAGCCTATATGATAAGCTAAGAATGATAGGTCCGTGACTTAAATTTGTTTGAGGCTTTGTTGTTTATGTCGTACTGCACCACCAAGCCCTTGTACAACGTCAGGAACAAGGAAAGGTCCAGTTTAGTACCCCTTTTTTCTGCGAGTGTAAATGATGACTGTACTATGGGAATAACTTTCTGGGTTTGGCACACACTGTTGCAATTTCTTTTGATTGCATATGGATGCTCTATGTACTTGTGTCATGCTCTAAAGGGTACTCTCTCAGATCATTTGGGTCATGGAAATGTGGCAAGCTTCGTCAGTGGGACAAGAGTGTGACGTCAGAGCATTCCAGTCCTTTGTCTCTTTGGCCCCCTTGGATCAAAATGACTGCTTTTAACTCTTTCTCTCCTCCTATCTTGTCCTTCTACTCCACCCTCTCTTTATCACCCCTCCCCTCTATGCTCTTCTGCTTTTCAGTCGTGAGATTCTTTTAAAGAATAATACCCAGACTGGGGCTGTGACGCAGACAGAGACAAGAAGGTGTCCAGTAATGGGAGTGTATTACCCAGTTCCCTGTGTATGCGTGTGTGAGTGTGTATATGTGTTATCTTGAGGTCCGGTAAGTGGAGGGTAACCAGGGGGTCACTGACATGCTCTGTGCCTTACCAGACATACAGCAAGGCCTGACAAATACGTAGAGAATGCGCAAGTATCCTCTCCCAGGAGCTTCTCTTTACAAGAAAGAATGTGCTAAAAATAACCCCTCTTGTACTCCCTCACTCTCGTTTTCGGCCTTTTGTCAGCTCTTTTCTCACTGTTTAGCCTTTGGCTCCCTGTCAGTCCATGACTCTAGCAGAATTCCTGGAGTACATTTACAACAGAGAGAGTTAGAGAGAGAGAGAGAGAGAGAGAGAGAGAGAGAGAGAGAGAGGGATTTGAGATGATAATCAAATCTTGCTTCACCGTCCTTTTAGTTTTAGCCCGATGGCCAGACCTGTTTACATTCTTCAGTCTTGTTGACATCCGGCTGTTGTTGTTGCTGTTACTGTATAGTTGCCCACTGTTTATGTGAAGCCCTCTGCGTCCAACACCTACTCTTCCCATGAGAGCCGGAAGGATGGAGAGATTGCAGGAAAGATCGACAAACGTGAAGAAAGACGTGGTGTGTTGGAGAGTCAGTCAGACAGAGGGAAAGACTTGGAGAAAAAGGATTAGACGCCACATACAATGACAGGCAAGGAAAGAATGTTTAGGCAGGCTGAGAAGTGAGGAAGGGACATGCACAACTGTGTGTGTTTGTGTATGTGTGTGTGGTAGCCCGGGATCAGGGGTGTGTTGGTGAAAGTGTGTGTCGTCTTGTTCACAGACAGAAATCCAGGCTGCAAAATGTTACCAGGCTTTGGAGATGGCGAGAGCTCTGTGGAGAGGAATAGACAGAAAGAGAGAGAGAGAGAGAGAGAGAGAGAGAGAGAGAGAGGGTGGAAAACTTCTGTAAAAAATTCCCTTTGCGTGCGCTGCCTCTACTACTCCATCTCTCCACACTGTTTCTTCCCACCACCACCCCCCCCAACCCCCCTAGGCTTCCCAGTGCTCTGTCTTATTGCTCCACCGTGGTCATTCCACCATTTCGCCACCAGCCTGAGACAGAGAAAGTGTAATGGTAAACGCCAGCGTGCTCAGCAATTTGGCGCGGTGTCTTACTGTACCAGTGAAATTGCATCCAGGTTTTGACTTGCATCACCGAGGGCAAGTACGAGTGCGTACAAGTGTGCGTCAGGGCAATATCAGAGAACACTGGCTGCCAAACTCTGGAGACCGGAAGCCAGCTCCTTTGGGTGATTTGTACAGTTTAGAAACCTTTTTGTAACTTGATCTAGTGGGTGTGTAATCAGAATGAGCCGGCAGCAGAGACTTTTCATCTGCAGAAAAGTGTTTGAGGGGTATCACCCGGTGGTACCGAGCGCTGCCTGGCCTGCATCCAGCCCTATTTGTGTGTCTGTGTCTCTGTGTGTGTGTGTGTGTGTTAGTGCGAGGGAAGCAGTTGGCGCAGTAACAGTCCTCATTAACTTTGCTTTATGAGTGCGGTGGGATGTAGATTGCTTATACCACAACACAGGCTTCTCTCTCTTTTTTCTTGTTCCCTTTCCGCCTTTGACCTAGTGTGACTGGATAGTTTACATACATGCCAATTGTGTTTGTGCGTGCCTGTGTTTGCGTGTCTCTGTGGTGTGTGTGTGTGTGTGTGTGCACGTGTTTATGTGTGAGAAGAGAGGATTTTGAGACATCACATAATTGCCCAATGATCCCCCCACAATTTGTCATTCTTTTTTTCTCTCTCCCTTTCCCTTTCTATTTTCCCAGACTCATTTCCACACTCACATGTTCTCTGACGTCTTTAAAGGGAGAAAGGGAGGAGGGGGCAGGAAGCGGGGCTGGAAGGGGGCACAAGTTGTCGTGGTGACAGACCCAGCTGGGACGCTCATCTTCCCTGTGTTGTAAGATCTGACAGAAGGGAAAAGTAGCGCTGTAGCAATATGAGAATAAATATTAACACAATCTCAACACAAACACAGACACAGGCACACGCACGCTCGTGGAAGACTTCCGACACCCACTCTCACTCATCCTCTTTCCTCTTCTTTCCATCAGGACATTCCCTGCAGGAAATGATGCGCAAGTGTTGAGAAACGATAAGTTATGAGCGTGTTCTCTTTCAGGTGCTCTTCCTGTTATCCTGAGCTGTGTCAGAGCAATCATTTGGACATTTGTTTACATTGTGGTGTGTGCGAACGTGTCTCTGTGTTCCTGACAAAAGAAACAAAAATGCGTGCATCTTCGCGTTATGTGAGCATCTAATCTGATGGCCTAAGAGCTTCGCTGTTTTGAAGCTTTAAAGAACAGGGTAACATTAAACACTGTGTTTTATTTACTGATGCAGGAGAAAGTCTGAAACGTTCCATTTTACTTTATCAAGGTATGTGTTCCATCTTATTTAGGCTGGTGGAAATTTGACTCAAAACAGTGCAATGATTTATAGGTCACGCACGCATGCAGGCATGCACGCTCACACTCACTGACACATACATGCTCATTTTTCAGGTCTAGACGGGACATTTTTAAAGGGCTGTCATGCTAGCTGACCTACTCAGTGGCTCCACAAATAATTTTCGGAATTGCCACTGGCAGCCCTCCTGTACAGTACAGTCAGAGTGGACACATTCAGATCTACTGGAATGTGACTGATACATTGTGCAATTTCTGGGGTGGGCATGTGCTCATATATATATATATATATATATATATATATATATATATATATATATATATACACACACACACACTTGGTGTGGACTAACGTTTTCCAGAAAAAATGGGAAAGTCTGAGTCTGATGGTTCGGACATTCAAGAAATTTCATAAAAATACTATGAAAGAGTAGAAGAGAGGTTAAGGTTTGGGTTTTATTTATACCATAGCTGCATAATTACCTGCATTAATGTCAATGGAAGGTCACATATGAATAAATGAAACTAACAAGTGTATGTGTACTTTATGTGTGTCATTACAATTGTAATTGGCTTAGTTGAGTGTCATTACAATTGTAATGTGAGCTTAACAAAACTGATCACCAGCTATACACCATCTAACTAGAGACAGAATCACGGGCACCCAGGGCTCAGCCATGCCCGTTGGGACCAAAGGCCAGCTCGTCTGCAGCACAAATCGCGGAAAAAAAGTCAATGCTGGCCACGATAGAAAAGCACCAGAGCACCCAGGGTACCACAGGGCGCAGGAGGCAATGAGCCCAAGGTCACAGACCGGGCCTTCAGCCTCCCCAGATCACAATCTCAAGCTCAATCACAACCTACAACACCCAAGGATCTGTTTCCAAGGTCCTAGTGCCAGACAAAAAATCTTGATGTTTTCAATGTTATTAATTTTAATGTTAAAAGCTAATTGGTGTATATTACTCTATACTGTATTATAACATTCAATACATTAATCTACTCATTGCAATACTCACACTCCTATACACAGACTCTGCTAACCATAATGATGTTTATTGCTCCCAAAGCCAGGACAGGTATATTTTAAAATTTTAAATGTTCCTATATTTTGCAAGTTGGCCCAATAGAGAGGCTTTCCCCTGACGGTAAGCTCTTAAAGTTAGCATTTTAACCATCTTTATGAATTAATTAGGAATTTAATCAGTACGATTAAACTTTTGCCCTCTCGCCGGAGGTGATGCGAGTTCAAAAGAAGCTGTTAAAAAGCACGGGTGTACAGAAGTGTGTGTGTGAGTGTGTGTGTGGATAGAGGGATGTGGAAATGGTGTGAGAAGGGGGGCCTTTTTGCTGAACGTGGGGGTCTGGCTGTGTGTGGGCAAGAACCTACGTTAGGTGTGTAAGTGTGTGTGTAAATGCTGCTATACGAATGTGTGTGTGTGTCATACTGTAATGAGGTAGCAGGATGTCTGGACACTAACTGCTGCCCACCTGTGGCTCACTTCCCCCCTTGAGGAGGGTATGAGTGGCAGTGTGTGTGCGCGTGTGTGAGTGTGTGTGTATGTGTGTGTGTGTTGGGATAGAATGACATGACACAACTAATGCACTAATGGGTCTGCTCCTCCTTCGTGGGTTTTAAGTGATCGGTGATTGACCATGAGGACCACACAAACGCAGTTTCGCGCACACATGTATACACACACACACACACACAAACACACACACACACACACACCTCTGCCACCACTTGATTATAGAGTTAAACACACTCAGCCACCCAAGAGACCCCCATCAGGGCAGAGAGAGAGAGAGAGAGAGAGAGAGAGAGAGAGAGAGAGAGTTCTGGAGTGACTAACTTCACTCTTTCTTTTATTCTCTTCCCAGCTGTGTCTTCAAACGGGCCTTTGATGTGGGCAAATTAAAGGAGAGAGTGTGTCAATATCTCCCGCCGTTCCTCTGTTGCTCCTGCACACTCATCTATTTCCTTCCCTCCATCTCTCTCTCTCTCCAATGCTCACTCACTTTCTTCTCTGACCTAACAAACCAGCGTTGACCTCTTTACCACACCCTCATGTGTGTGTGTGTGTGTGTGTGTGTGTGTGTGTGTGTGTGTGTGTGTGTGTGTGTGTGTGTGTGTGTGAATGAGACAGTGAGAGAATTAACAATTACATGTGAGCAAAAAATATGTGTACATAGGTGTCTGAGTATGAGTCCTTTGTGAATGTGTGTGTGTGTATGTGTGTGTATATGCATGTCTTAAGGGTTATTAATTGTATAATCTTCCACACTGGATACATGTTTAAGGCTGAATTAACCTTCCCTCTGTTTCTTCCTCTCCCACTCTCTGGAAACTCCTCGCTGCCTCTTTTTGCCTCTTATGCTCTACTGCATGTGACTGAGTGTTTCCAGAGCTGTGTGTTGGTATATGCTAAATTTGCCCCCTCTCTTTCTCTCTGTCTCTCTGTCTGTTTTGTGGGATCTGTCTTTCTGTTACTGTACGTGACCTATAGACCCCACTGCTGTATCCAGACAGCACACCTTTCCCCTAATCGTTCTTTCAACCTGGAAAGAAAGATTTGCAGTTCAAGAGGATTAAAATGAAAAAAGTTTAAACATAAAAAAGGTGTATGTGTGTGTATGTGTGTGCATGTCCACTCCCTCATATTTCAATGTAAATTAGATTATCTATTTTAGACTACATGTGGTGTATTTGAACTAACTGTTTATTTATATTCTTGAGGTTAGAATAAGAGAGAGAGAGAATGAAAGAGTGTATGAATGAAGAAGAGAGAGAGAGAGAGAGAGAGAGAGAGAGAGAGAGAGAGCGACACAGATTGACAGATATAACATGAAACAATGGGCCTTTTAATTTTTTGTAATGATACACAGAGAAAGGGGAAGAGATGTGGAGATAAATGAAGAAAAGATAAAGAGTAAGATTGCTGTGATAGACACAGAGGAAGAGAGATAGCAGAGGGAGAGAGATAGAGCAAGAGAAAGTGAGATTGGCAGCAATTGGCAGCAAAAAAATGTACTATTTCACTTGTTTTTTACATTTTGAAATTAGAGAGAGAGAGAGCGAGAGAGAGAGGCAAGGGGCGGGAGGAGAGAGAGAGAGAGAGAGAGTGTGTGTGTGTGTGTGTGTGTGTGTGTGTGTGTGTGTGCACGTGTGTGTGTATGTGTGTTTTATGAATGAACGGTGACTCAGGGATGTGTCATACAGAACGTCTTTATAAAAGGAAGTTTTAAACAAGCCTAAACATTTCACTGCGCGAAAAATCACTTGCACCACACACACTCGCATCCCTCTCTCTCCCTCTCTCTCTCTGTCTGTCTGTCTCCACACCTCTCCTTCTCTCTCTCTCTCTCTCTCTCTTTCTCTTTCTCCATCCTTTCTTGCGTTCGCGTGTCTGTTCCAGTCTGGTGTGCTCAAGTCGAAATGTTCTAAAAGGGAGAAATTAGACACTTCTGCATCCACTCAGGACCTTTCCATCTTCTCCTCTGTTCAGTCCCTCAGGCTTTCCCTCTCCCGCTCTCCCTCTCTCTCTATCTATCTCTGCACGCGCCGCTCGGACACTGAAGAATAAGAAGAGGACGAAGTTCGGAGCACGTGACAAAGAGCCGGAACTCCGTTTATTTATTATTATTATTATTTCTGAACGCTCTTATTTATTTATTTATCCATCTCACTATTTATTTGCAACATATTTATTTGCGTCAAGGATCTGCACAAACATGAAACGTAAGTGTTCAATATATTTCTTTTTTTTTTTTCATTAATTTTTTTCCCATTGGTTTATTGCTTCTTGGATTTATTTATTATTTATTGTCATAATACAAGATCTCTCTCTCTCTCTCTCTCTCTCTCTCTCTCTTTCATCTCACTGTGTTGTTCACATTTGTAATTTTTCTTTTTTTTTGTAATGTTCATCATCATAATCGTTTATTTATATTGCGATTTTTTTTAACAAGACAATATGTGATGCTTTCAGTTTGATGGGCGTGTGTGAGAGAGAGAGAGAGAGAGAAAGAGAGAGTAGACAGGATTGACAGGATGACAGCGAAATGCAGTCACGGTTCAGTCAGGTTTATCATCAGTACCAGAAGTTGTTCATACAGTCTTAGATCGGAACATAAATCGAACTAAAGTCTCCGGATCGCAGGCATCACCTGACAGAGCGCATGCCTTTCAGAGTGATCCATGATCCAGCTCTGATATAGATATATAGAGAGAGTGTGTGTGTATGTGTGTGTGTGAGAGAGAGAGAGAGAGAGAGAGAGAGAGAGAGAAGCCCGGCATCAGAAGCCGCACGCTGTTTTTGCGCCGGGACAAAAACCCGCGTGGATTTGTAAGCAGTGCGCTCGCTGATGAGACGGACGCACGTGAACCAATCGGTGTTTTCTTTCCCCCTGCAGTGCTGCTCGACTCCTCCTCCTCGCTGCTCTTCTCCGTCCTATTGGCTCAGCTGCCGTTGTTTACGTCGGCGCTACCCGCCCACGCGCGACGTCCGCACGCCGATTTCGACAAGCTGACCAACCAGACGAGGCATCTGCAGAAGATGACCCACGACCTGATCGTAAGTTCATTCATTTATCAGTAGACATGACGCTGGATCTTGGCGTGAAGCCAAGGCAACAAAAGCAACCCCTGGCACAAGGGATTGAGGTGTGTGTGTGTGTATGTGTGTGTGTGTGTGTGTGTGAGGGGGAAATTCAGTGCGTCCCCAGTAATGCTGATGGTGTTCAGATCTCAAATTGGCCTCATTCAGCATGTGGGATCTGGGCTGAACTACAGCACTCGCTCCCTTTCTTTCTCTCTGAGCTCACACATGTGGCCTTTCAAACTCATCTGGTCTGCATTAATCATGGTGAGAGCAGGGGTGGCAGGTTGCGGTGGCTTTGAATCCGTGAGGGTGCAGATAACGCTCATTTCCATCAGGCTAAAACAACAGAGATCTGGACTTGGGCCCGGTACTGGCCATCATCCCAGACTAAACTTAACTTAACCTAGAACAGTAGTAAAGCCTTAAACGCTGAACCTCACCGAATCAACTACAGGGTTCCTTCCTTTGGTTGGTCGTGGAGCGCGTGTCAATGGGCGACAGGTTTTTGGTCCGGTTTTGCCAGGTTGCTAGGTGATTGAGGTCTGTCTGAGCCTAGGGGGCACTGAACCCATTCATTCTACCCTTCCTTCACCTCAGAGAGGCCTCCCTGCTATAACTCGCTCACGGAAACATAAGCACGTCCTCCCTTGCGTTGCCATGGCTTTTCCGAAGGCCTGTTTACAAGCACAAGCGAGGCGAAAAAAAAAAAAAAACGACAGTACAGTCTTCCATTCTGGTTGACTTGTAAAGGTGAGGCAGTACCATAAGCATTGCTTTATGCGGCGCTGATGTTCCTTGCCTCCCTCAGACTGCAGAGCTCTTGTGAAGCTCGAAAAACTCTGACATCATCCTCTTTTGCTGAATTTGATTGTATCTGAGGTTATATTGCTCCCTTTCATGGTTTGTGAATGCACTCAGGTATGACATGTAAGATCAGATCAGGGATTCTGTCACTCCCGGCGTATGCAATACGTCGAGATGCAGCCAGACTGATGCGGACCTGACTGTCTATGTGCTTCCAGGGAGATTAGATGCAGTCATGTTTGGTGCGTTCGTTTGCATCGCTTTGTGCTTGCACGCCAGATGTGAAGGCAGATGATTATCAAAGACGCAACCTGCGACAAAAGGCCCCCCTGTCCACTCTGGGAAGTAGTTTGTTAGTTTTTAAGTCGGATTTATTTTTGGTTCCTTTTCTTCTTGCGTGGAGTTACACTTTACAGGGGTCAAGCCTAGGAAAGAAAAATAGCTGGGAGTTGATGGAAAGTCCCCACAAGAAAGCAATAAAAACGATGTGTGCTGCCTGCTGTGGTTGCATGCACAGAATGTGTTAATGTGTGTTAGTTTGCGAGGGTGTATTTACTCCATTCGGGGCTTGCCTGGCTGTGTGTTTGTGTATATATATATATATATATATATATAT
>JAAGKR010003273.1:0-41384 GCA_011419295.1 Clarias macrocephalus
CACACACACACACACAGGCAGCATCTTACTCGCTCACCTACACACACACATACACACACACAGAATCTCTCTCACACACGCGCACGCAAGCACACAAGGCTGTCCGGTAAGGTGCTGCGTGCAGGTTCTGTCCTATGCAGGGATAAAACGCATTCAGCACCAAGGATAGAGGACAGGACAGGGGAGGACGGGAGACAAGAAAGGACAGAGGACAAGTGAGGACTCCACCGCATCCGTCATCACAGCATACAGGTCCGTACGTTGTGCACGTGCACGAGTGTGCGCGATGTGTTTCTTCATGTTAGTAACGGTTAGGTGAGTTTTTGGCCATGTGACCTTTCTGTCCTCACGCGCGTCTCTGTCAGAGTCTCAGATATGGTGAGCTGATGTACTGCGTTAATTAATCACGGTGTTCGTCCTGACTCTGTACGCTAAGCTACATTACACAGTACATTACATATTTTTTCCCTATATTAGGATTATTTATCCTATATGATCAGACTATAACCCGGCTGTTGAGACGCACTGTAGAGGTTAGGGGTTAGGGTGCAAAAAAATCTGTTTAACTTTGTCTTACGTCCATTGCGCATGTGCAGTTGCTGGATAACCTGGTACGGCTTAACATTTTTTGTTGTTGCTTTTAATTTAACTCCTCTCACACCTAGTCTTATTAATCTTCTAAAAACATAAATTCAGTTCATTTAAATAATGTAAAACTTTTTAAATTTGTTATAATGTATATTTCTTGTATAAATCTATTTGCAACTTTCATACTTACCATGATAAATAATAAAATTATAGACCTAAGCTTAAACACGTGTAATTTTTGGCTTTGATTTAACAAATACATTTTTTTAAGAGTACTTACACTGCAAAAAAATTACATTCTTGAATCTAGTCGAACCTATCTATAATTTCTTAAAATAAGTTTACATCAAACAAAAAGTAAGCTTATTAAGCTCATTTCTAGTAAAATGTTACTAAAATTGCAAGTGAAAAATGTCTTTTTCTCTTGCCAGATCATTTAAATTCTTTCATGAAATAAATTCCTAAAACATAGCAAAATTATCTGCCATTTTTTACCTAAATAATATTTGGTGAATTATATATAGTATATGATATATTTGGTTTGTTGTAAACTTATTTTAAGGAATTATAGATAGAGTTGGATAGATTAAATACATTCAATATATCACTTGCTAAGATGATGTCATTTTATTTTTACAGTGTAGTCACGTGACTAGGGCTGTTTATAATATTTGGGAAGGAAACATGGCTGACACAGAGTTGTAAAGACAGTAAACTGTTTATTTATTGCCTAGAAAAATAAATCAGCAGTGAAAATAAGGAAGGTGGCACTGTGGCTTTGCGGGTTTGATTCCCACCTCTGGTCTTTGTGCGTGGAGTTTGCATGTTCTCCCTGTGCTTGGTGGGTTTCTCCTGGGTAGTCCAGTTTCCTCCCACAATCCAAATACATGCAGATTAGGTTAATTGGCTAATTGTCTTTCCAGAATTGCCTGTAGACTGTGAATGAGTGTGTTTGTGTGTGTGTGCGCCCCGTGATGGATTGGTGTACACCTTGTGCCCTAAGACTCCTGGGATTGACTCCAGGTCCCCTGTGACCCTGCACACAGAATAAAGCATAATGAAGCATAACATTGAGATTATTTCTAGCAATATGTTACTAAAATTTAAAGTGAAAAATATCTTGTTCTGTTTGTTCTTGAAATTATGTTCATAATCATTTTGATTCTTTCAGGAAAAAAAATACTAAAACTTGGAAAAAATGTGCCAATAGAACAAGACATTTTTTTCGCTTAAATTTTAGTAACATTTGACTAGAAATACTCTACTAATAATATTATATTTGGTTTGTTGCAAACATATTTTTCAGGAATGATGGATAGGTTTGAATAGATTCAAGAATATTTTACTTGCTAAGATAAAGTCATGTTTTGCAGTGTAGTTACATGATTTATAATATTTAAGAAGGAAACATGGCTGACACAGAGGTGTAAAGAATGACACGTGACCAGTAGAAAAAAAAAAACAGCCCTGAAAATAAGGAAATATTTTTCTATTTCAAAGTGGTGGTAAAGTGCTCGCTCTATCATCCGGAGATCACGAGTTCTACTCCCGGGTGATGCTGTAACTTCTCGGGAGGCCTAGAGAGAGATGATTGGCCGAGCTCTCTCAGACGGGAGGTGCTTCTACATTAATCACGGCTCTACAGCCAATCAAGTTAGGGAGAAAATCGGCGGGAAAAAAAGTATATTATGAAAAAATTATCACAATATCTAAGTTACATCATCAGATCTGCTATTCCCTGGTAATGTTTCAAGTGGTTATATACAGTAGTAATATCCTGAGCCAAAACCAAGGTGTGCAAGTTTGTTTTTTAGGGTGTTTACTGTTTATTGCATGGATCTGAAAAAAAAAAAAGAATTATTCTCTGCAGAGAAAAGAACAGCTGAGGTAGCATGACAGAATTTTATGTGATCACATTTGGTTGATTAAAAAGCCGATGTGTTTGGGGTAAATGCTGCATAAGGGCTGCTGTGTGGAGTGTGCTCAGAGTGTGCAACTGTTCTGTTATTGGCTATACACCTTCTTATTCATTTTACAGCATGTTGTTCAGAAGCAGCTGACCAGAATTATTTACCACTTGAAGCTCAGCATTCATTCCGTGGGTTTATAAAGTTCACTAAGAGTGTAGGTGACTTCTTTGGCCTTACACTTCTTCACTTCATTATTGCCATAGCAACAACCTGCAATGCAAACGGAGATGGCGTTAATGGGATGTCTGTCACTGTCGATGTTTCTCACCAATCCTTTTCGTTCTGATCGTACAGAGGAGCTCAGTCAAACTGGGAGCTCGGTTATTTGGATACTCGTGCAGGAAAGACAAGGAACAATTCCAAGTGTGGATGGAGATAAAATATTATGACTAATTGGCTGTGAAATGATTGGCTGAGTAAATGATCGCATATGACAGCAGAGCCGGTATAATCTCATATAATCAGATTTTTTTGTTTCTCTCCTGACATACAGGTGTTTTTTACTCGTCTGTTGATGCTTTGTAAGTTGTTTAATATATTCAAGAAGAGCATTAAGAAAAGTGCTCCAAATGAGAATAAAGCTCTACTACAGATCTGAATGAGCAGCAAAAAGACGTTTAGGACATTTTGTGCTCCTGTTTGTGGTACTGTATGTTCACGAAAGATTACATTTTCTACATTCTCAGAAACGAAGATACCAGACTGTATCTCGTTAGTGATTGCCCTTTACCTGACGATGTGGATGTATCGTGTCTGCTTATAACTTTTAAATAAAAGCTTGAGATACTTTATTGTCACCAGATCATAATTATAATTATCTTAAAATATATTGTTGCAGATGAAATTGCGTTTCCTGGGATGGGTGCAGAGTAGCGAGAAAGAAAAAAAAAAAAAAAAAAGCACATCGATGGTCAACTCGAATCAGGTCTCAAAACACGTTTGTGGTACTTGGGGAACCTGGGCTTGTATCAGTCTTAGGCATCAGTCTTATTTAATAAAAGCTCCACTGAGAGCTTGTACATGAAAAGTTTGAGGAGAAGAAAGCAGCCTGGTCACTGGTGCAGCACATTAATCAAGCCAACTAGTTGAGGTACAGTACATCCTTGGCCACAAAAGGCGTTTTTAAGT
Source organism: Clarias macrocephalus (assembly GCA_011419295.1). Classification (NCBI taxonomy): domain Eukaryota; kingdom Metazoa; phylum Chordata; class Actinopteri; order Siluriformes; family Clariidae; genus Clarias; species Clarias macrocephalus. The sequence continues at coordinate 3,687 of JAAGKR010003273.1, forward strand.
CTCAGGCTGTTTTCACATTAGGTACGATTGATTCATACTGTGCCTGGGTACGATTGCGCCCTCCTCCCCTCTTCCCAGCTAGCCAGCTTTCACATTAGTAAGATTGTTTTATACTTGAGGATACTTACATATTTACACACTCTGATGCAGTAGGTGGCAGGTGGTTGGCGAGTCGACAGTAAAACTTCCACCTTCATCAGCTATGGTCGTATAGTTTAGAGGACAGTCCACCTTCACATTCAGGTAAGGCTGACTTTTATATTTGATTCGATTTGATTTGGTCGATGCCCTGTACTGGAATCTGGTAGTGTGAAAGCGCCCTTAGTCTAGACTCTTTTTTTTATTATTATACATCGACCCACCTAAGACTGTAAAAGCTCAAAAGTCCTAAATTGATCTTAGCTAGTCCTTAGCTAGGTTTCAAACCAGATCACTAAATCGATTAGATTTAAATGTATACATCATGCATACATCAGTTTCATGTGAATGTACTGAAAGCCGTTTATAAAACCTAAACCCTTCATTCTCACCAAAGATTAAACACTGGTGTTGTAATACAACGACATCGTTACTCGCAGAGCTACTGTATCGCGCCTGCTGTAATCAGGTTAGTGGTTTTGTCTTGGGCTTGTCTCAGTCTTGGGCATTAGTCTTATTTAATAAAAGCTGCACTGAGCGTTTGGACAGAAGTACTTCATCCTTTTAGAAAACAGCCTGCCTGGTCACTGGCGCAACACATAAATCAAGCCAACTAGTTGAGGTACATGCTTAGCATCAAAAGGGATTTTCAAACCTTAGGATGCTTTCACACTACGCACGATGGATTTGTACTGTGCCTGGGTATGATTGCTCCCACCTCTCCCGTTAATGAGGTAACATTAACCTTTTCATCTAATAAGTGCTGATGTACTGTACAGTTAAACCTTGGATTGCGAGCATAATTCGTTTTGCTTGTATATCAAAGCGCTCGTATATCAAAGTGAATTTCCCCCATTTTAAATAATGGAAACTCAGATGATTCGTTCCACAACCTAAAAATATTCATATGAAAATGATTAATACAAAATATAAGGTAAAAATTAAACAAATTAACTTGCACTTTATTTTAAAAAATAAAATATTGTTGCAACCCAGAAAAAATATGTACACAAACACTTTCCAAAAAGCTTATTGCTGAATAAATGTTTGTTACTAAATGAATGTTAAAAATAAAAAAAACAGACATATGACAGATTCTCGTCTACAAAGGCGTTGGAATTTTTCTGGGATACTGATGTTACATTTTGTCTGCTTTGCAAAACTCACCTCTCTTTGTGATCCGAGTACTGTATATTATGACAGAAATAAAGCTACTCATATCGGCTTATGTGTTTTGATCAAAGGGGAGATGAAAGTGCGCATGCTGCGATATGAACAGATCTAGTGGTAGCTAATCTTTGCTACAGTATCTTCAGTAAAATAATTAACATAAACGCACGTGATTGCTGCTCTGGCTGCTGTATATGGTGTAAGGATGAAGTGCAGGGTGTGAGGTGTGCAATAAAGTACTTCCCTTAGTGTGCCAAGTCAGGTGCTAGAGTCAATAACAAGTGTTAGACACCGATTAGACACCGAGCCAATGGATTTTATCTCAGTGGTGAAAAAACTTGCATATCTGCATACCGTATATCACTGCTCTATTTTTTTCATAATTGCATTTTTTTTTATTTCCATGTGCAAAAAAAAAGAATACATGCAAAATATTAGTCATAAACTATTATTATTATTATGTTAACATAGCATAACAATATATTAAAAATAAAATGGGATAACAGAGGTGTACATCAGCCTTCTGTCATAAGCCTGCATAGAATGATGAGAATATGAAGAATGTCAAGAGCTAATTAGTTATTTCAAAGAGGTCACTGAGCTTTCTGGGTGAACCAGACACCAGGATGATCGTTCATCATAATCACATTTTTTATTCCATTTTCCATTCTCAATCTGATGCCGGGATCAGAGCTCTAAGCAGCGACATCTGAGATTGAGCTGATATCTAATACCCAAGCTGTCTTTATAAATGTCCCATAATTTGCTATTTTATTTGTAATCAATCCACAAACCTCCAGAGAACAGCAGAGCTGAGCAAAAAATAAATAAATAAATAAAAATAAAAAACCCGGGGGAGGGTTTCCCCTCATATGAGGTCACATTGGGGGGGAAACATCTACTAGGCTTGTTAATGCCCCGGCCAATAAAATCCAACCACATGGAGATCCATCTGAATGTCTGAAAATGACTAAAAAAGTGAATTTTCCATAATAATGCGTCCATTTTCCGGTTGTGGGCGTCATGGAGAACTGGCATATTAATCCTGTGTGAAAGATCGATGTTGCGCCAATCATCACGCAAAGCACAGCAGAGCAGATTGAGGATGTCACACGAGATCCGAAACAAATCCAGCATTTTAATATTGGCCGCGGTGCTGATATATTCGTACGAGTGTATGTACATAACATTCATACAGTCAGCTTTATCAACTCAGGCATTATAAATCAACATGAGCAAAACTGAATATATCACATTAATAACGCATGCAGTGGGTGATGTTGGCACCTTTACAACTGAGAATTAATGCTGCTTATGATTAGTATTTTTAGAGGATGTGAATTCTTTTCTGTTTTTATTATTATTATTATGATGTTCATATTGAGTATTATCTCTGTATAAGTTGTTTTTCTGCTCCAGCATATTGCTCTATGAAATACTCTTATTAGTTATCTCTTTAGCTATCTGTTAGAGAGAATAAACCAGCACTGCAATGTCTTCCACACTTGACTTCACACCATTTTTTCCCCCCCTCATCAAACACTGCAGTGCATGTGATCTCACCCGGTCTGTTTGTGAAGCTCTGTCCCAAGATGCCACTGCGCAAACTCGCCGATCTGTCCACGTCGAGCAGATGGAGCCAGAGCCAGGCATTATCTCACACAATCTCGGACACTTTTCTGGACTGGTTAGAGTAAATTACAGTCAGGAAGCAAAGTAAAAAAAGCAAAGTAAGGGTTTGACTTTTTTTTCTTTTTTTTTTTACACGTTTAACTAGTTCAATCTGACCTTTTTAACGATTGGTCAGTGAGCATCACTCAGTCAACGCTAGGCAACAAAGTAAAAGTGTGCTGTCTTTAATGAGGAATTATGGGATTGCAGAATTCCACCAAAGGTTGTTGGGCCGTGGAACTGGTTGCCAGGCAACATGAAAGTGGAGCAGGATGAATGCAGGGAGGGAACGAGGGAACGTCTGTCATCGGCAGGAAGGAAGATGATCCTGACTGAGTGATAGTTCTGAAAGCCTGCTGATGTCAGCTGTGACGCTCCGAATAGGACAGAGATGGGACATGATAGACAAAAACATCTCTCTTCTCTCTCTCTCTCTCACACACACACACACACACACACACACACACACACACACACACACACACACACACACACACACCCTCTTTCTAACACACACACACTGACACACAGTCCTGCAGACAGCATCAGACAGAGGAGGGAGGAGGTGTGGAGAGCATACTAACTCAGCCTGCCCTCATTTCACCCTTCACACTTTCATCATGTATTCTGCATCAAACAAAAAATATGTATATTTTAATTACATTCAGCATTTCATTACGCTCGTTCTGACATTTTCACTAATAAACATTAATGAATCAGAGCATTAAAGGGGATTCACTTTTTGATCATCACATTTTGTAGAGATTTTTAGCTGTGTGTGTGTCTGTAAGTGCAAAAACGTCTTCTTTAAATTGGCACGATTTTGAGACTTCTTCAGATTCATCGATATTCATGATTTTTACAATGGTTCTGAGGTAAAAAAAAAAATGACAAGACCCTCCTCTGGCACGGGGCTCAGCTCTGTCCAGCGGTCAACATTTATTTGTTTTTCTGAATGGAATGAAGTAGCAGTGCCTATCATGTCATATCATATCATGCTATCATTTTGAGCAGTATGCTGAATGTTGCACAATATGTGTGTTAAACTTTTCATATCGGACTTGTTTCTCAATGAGGAACAATTCCAAGCTGGTCTTTTTTTTTGTTTTGGATTTTTCCCAGATTTTCTTCTTAATTTAGTCGTGTCCAATTCCTCCCAGTCACTAAATACTAAATACCACATTAATGTGCAGAGGTGGAAGGTAACTAAGTAAATGTTCAGTGCAACCTTGGATTACGAGCATAATTCATTCCGGAAGCATGCTTGCATTCCAAAACGCTCATAAACCAAATCGAATTTTCCCATAAGAATTACAATAGCAAAAAAAAAACATAACAATAATTAATACAAAATATAAAGTAAAAATAAAACAAATTAGCCTGCACTTTACCTTTAAAAAAAAGTAAAAAATAAATCCCGACAGGCGTGCACGCGCTGTGTGTATGTGTGTGTGTGCGTACACACGCACACACTTTAACGTAAAGACTGTTTTATTGGAAAAGTTAGCAAAGAGCATCGCTATTAACACTCGTGTGAGCGCATACTAAAGGAATCACTGCTGTAAATTATAAAAAAAAATTAAAAAAAATTAACCAGCACTTTACCGTTGAAAAGAATCGCGACAGAGCAGAGTTTCTGTGTAGAGCAGAGAGTGTGTTTCTGTATGTGTGTGTGAAGCCGGGGAGGTGGGTGTAAAGTGTGTGTGTGTGTGTGTCAAATTACATGCGCGCACACACATAGGACTAATTACACGCTGAAACAGAGAGGGAGATGTTGATTATACCAGTAAGAGACGAGCACTAAGACCCAGCAGGGGAGACGATTACCCACAATTCCACAGCGCAAGAGAGAGAAAAATCATTGGCTCAGTTGTGATCACATGACGCTACTTGTAATCCAAGACTTGCTCGTTTTTCAAGTCAAAATTTATTAAAAATCTTTGCTCGTCTTGCGGAACACTCGCAAACCATGTTACTCGCAATCCGAGGTTCCACTGTACTTCCTTCCTGTACTTAAGTATGTATTTCATATCTATTGAACACTTTTTCACTTTTACTCCACTACTTTCTTCTACAAATATCTATACTTCTACTTCATTTGCCCACCACTGCACATGTGTGTATTTAGTATTCTAAATATTATCTAGAATATATATATATAATATTTATAATATTCGAATACCTTGTACTGAATTGGTGTGACACTATTTAGGCTGATTTCGTAGGCTTTTAGAAGCTACAGATCTTTAATTGTGACCTGTTTGGTGACATCAAAATTGGATATAGTGGCTAACTGCTAATGGCTAATGAAATATTCTTCAGCTGTTAGCTGTGTTTAACTTCATATAGTTGAACATTGAGAAAGTCACTGTGAATAAAAACTCTTAAACAAACACACAGCAAATCAGTTGCGTGTTTTGTTTGTCAGTCATGTTGGTTGGAAATACTTTAAAAATGGGTGAGAAATGCTTTATTATGTTCACTGGCTAGGAAAAAGGGGTGTTCTGGGGCACTTTATTAAAATTGAACTGGTGCGTTTGAAAAATTAGTTAAAGACAACAACCTTCAGAAATTCCAGAATGCATTATGGAAAATTGACCGGCATATTTTGGAAATCTTTAAGTCTGATAAACTTGAAGTGGTTTAAATATGTGTATAATATGTTAGCTTAAAAAAAAGACAAGTAAACACTGATTACATTAAATTGTAGCTGTCTTCCTCATACTTTTAGCATATATTTTATGGTTGAAAACAAGTTATTTTTTTGTGCTCTTTTTGAAGATTGAAGGATCCAGCGCAGACCAGCCAAAGCTGTCGTTCCCGATGCAATCCACAGGAGCACCAAGGCGTAGCCCATCTTCAGTACCCATCCTGCCTCCTCCGGCTTCAGTCTGCACCACTACAAAGCCATTAAACCTTCCGACACTCAGCACTGCCAAGACATCAGAGACATCCCTGCGGGAACGCGGAGGCCCGGCATCCACCTCCTCAGCATCTGGTACTGTTAGTATCAGCCGACCCAGGCCTACTGCCAGATCCGGGGTAAAATCCCCCAGAACCGTGGACCCTCCTGCCATTTTACCCATTATTCCAGCGACAAGCTCCACGCCTCAAACCCCCGCAGAGCCACTTCAAGGATGCCGCAGCCCACAAAGCTCGCAAAATGCTCAGCTCAGCCCCAAAGATGCTCAGCGCAGTCTTGCTCAAATTCACACCCAGCTTAGTCCTAGCACCAAACTCAAACCCTTAACGTTCCCCAGCCCTCCTGTACAACCTGGTCACAATGCAAATACGCATGCAAATCTTTTTCCTAAACCAAACCTTAGCACTCCTTCCATCCCTATTCTGCAACCCAGTGTTCAGAGCCAGTCTCCAGAGCCGATCATCATAAGTCCTGGCACTGCAGAAAAAGCACGTCAAAAGAAGCCCTCCAACAAAGATGGAGATTTTAGGTAAGAGTGCCTCTTTTCACAACCCATTAATATATATCAGTACTTGGACAGATTTGGCTTTTCTTTGGTGAATTTGTTGCCATAGCGATTATACAGCAGCTTTTTTCCTTGAAGGAAAGCATTAGGTCTCAATTAAAGATTAATGGTGAACATTACTCGTCTCTCCTGCTGAGGTGATGCAGTGTGCATTCCATTCAGTGGATGGAAAAAAATATTTATTAGTTAGTTAGCCTGTATTTCAGTAGAATATATTACAGCTGTTTATAAATCAAATGACATGAAACAATCATTATGACTAGAGAAGTGGGAGGTTCACAGGTCACACCTCCTTTACTGAGACTGGCAGGTTCAAAGGTCACATCTCCGGTACTGGGACTGACAGGTCCACAGGCCACACCTCCTTTACTGGGACTGACAGGTTCACAGTCCGCACCTTCTTTATTGTGACAGACATGTAAATAGGCCACACCTCCTTTCCTGGGACTGACAGGTACATAGGTCACACCTCCTTAATTGAGACTGACAGGTCCACAGGCCACACCTTTTTAATTGAGACTGACAGGTTCACAGGCCACACCTCATTTATTGTGACAGCCATGTAAATAGGCCACACCTCCTTTGCTGAAAATGACAGGTCCACAGGCCACACCTCCTTAATTGAGACTGACAGGTTCACAGGCCATACCTCCTTAATTGTGACAGCCATGAAAATAGGGCACACCTCCTTTACTGAGAATGACAGGTACACGGGCCACACCTCATTTACTGGGACGGAATGACAGGTACATAGGCCACACCTCCTTTACTGGGAATGACAGGTACACAGGCCACACCTCCTTTCCTGAGACTGACAGGTACACAGGCCACACCTCCTTTCCTGGGACTGACAGGTACACAGGTCACACCTCCTTTACTGTCAGGCAGAATATTGAGACAGATGCTCTACTAAGGAAAATCACAAGCATCAATTTGGAAATGTTAAACCTAATTGGTGTCTGTGTGTCTCGGGACAGGGCTGTTTTGGGACACCGTCTCCCTCGAGACTGCGACTCCACAGAGGGTAAAACAATTAGAGCGGAGACTGTCTGATGTCCCTGATCTGTGTCTTCGTCATGGTTTTTAGGCTGTGAGTGACAGAATGGGTTCAGCGAGCTCCACTGGCCACGTTCCCGCTCACAGATATCACACAGCAGCTTGTGCCACATAACCATGAGCGGCTCTGCCAGGGACATCATGACAAAACATGACTAAACAGTTCTAGTAGTAAGTCGTACCCTGCTAAATATTCCAGAACTGAGCTGGCCAGCCTGGAAGATGGAAAGAGTTTCTAATTTATTACTATTAGTGCAACATCATAGACATGTTTTTCAGGCAACAACACTATACAGTAGTAAAGACATTTAGCAAATCTCCTTCTCATTTCTTGATTAAGTATTTATGCGGATGGAAAACAACTTACCGGCTGGTCAGAACACTGATAGGGATTGTAAGCCGTTTATCAGCGTGATAAAGTTCTATATGCTTTATGCAGTGATGCAAGCCACGTAAGGAAAATAATCAGAAATTTGCATTACCCATAATGATAATTCTCATAGATTTTGCAGTAATGCTTAAAATACGTTTCCATTATTCCTCTGCAACTGTGCAGGGATTAACACGATTAACACTAAGGAGTATTAGTTAATCAATAATAATAATAATATTTTGTTTTTTTGTGAATTATTAATAATACACACATAAACACATTATATATAAGAAATGATTCTTTTTTTTTACCTTTTTTGTTCCACTGTTTATTAAGCAGTTTTTAGGGACCAAGCACTATGATCACCACGATGACTACATGACTACGACGTCATCAGCAACTCTCTGATAATGCTGTTTTAATAGTGCTGATGTAAAGGTATAAGAACCCGCTTGTTCTTCAAATGCACAATGACATCAGCATGATGACGACATGACTATGATGTCATTGTATTCGCTCTGATAATGCGGTTTTAATCGGGACACAGATTGGATTCTGCTGCCATTAGGACGTCTGCGAGTCTGAGCCCTGGAGATTTTGCTACATAGTTCATACACACTTGCACATATACATGTCAAACCCGGTACACTTCTAGATCTCACTGAGCTGAACAATTTTCACTGCATGCATCTCATGGGCTCAACACGTGGTCAGATATTTTGGGTCATTTGCAAAACGTACATTTATGACATCAGCAATAACACACACACACACACACACACACACACACACACACACACACTTCACACACATACTACACACAGACAACACATCCTACACACATACACATCCTACACACACTACACATTCTACACAAACGATGACCAACCCAGGCACCTGCACCATTACGATCGCCACCAAACCCGGCCCATATTGAGTGACATCAGCAACCAGAGCTTTTTGGAAGTCTTAACATACATAAAAGTCATATACTGTAGGTTGCATGGTGCGCCCGGGTGGGGATGGCACAAGTGCTTGGGCCCGCTCATCGCTGTTTAAAACGATATTTTATTGTAACATTTCTGGTGCTGATTTCCTAGCTAATTTAGACTCTTTTGTAAAACTTTTACATAATCTAATACATATATAATAAATGAATACAAATATGTATATACACATATAGAAAAAAAGAACATGCCTAGAAATCACAAAGATCACCATTGCAAAATTAATGATTAGATGATTTTTTCTGTATTAAATCCATACTTTCTTACTTGTTGGCTTAATATTCCAGAGCACATGGCATTTCTGTAACACTACAGACAGCTCTGTGCTTTGGCTCAGTTTGCATCTCGTGGCTCAGTTTCTCACCTCGCATTAATTTTTTTTTTTTTTTTAAATGATGCAACCCAAAACACACAGCATTCTTGCTTCATATCCTGCATTCTGGGTCAGTTCAGAGTCCAGTCACTTTCTCACTACAATGAAACTGTGCTAGATTTCATTTGGAAGCAGATCGAGACCACTTCTCTATGACCCTTATTTCCAAACCCACTTTAGGTTTTAGATTTAGTACACTCATTAGTAAACACTTTTCAGTACTGTATTAGGTCGCGGTGTGATTCGACGTCTGTGAAAAGAAAAAACTGCACAATGATGTAGCCAAATGTTACAGGAACACATATGTACTGTATATAAGTGTGATTGTGGTTTGTTGCCCAGACTGTTGGTCATAGAAGAAAATATCAGGCACCACTAAAAGCCCATTAGTCCGTCCATGCATGGCATCATTGCTGCCAGAATGCGCAGTGCTACAACTTTATATTTGATCCGTAGTCATATCGATGTTTCCTTTGTTCTGTCCTAATTCAATTCACACGCTGTACAGTAGTACTGATGGACTGTAATGACTTGCTTCTTTCATTACTTATTCATTACTTTATTGATCTGCTCATTTATTATTAAATAGGAAAGCCCTACAGAGACTAGCGTCTCATTTTCAGAGAGACCCCACATGTTGATAACAAGGTAATAAAAACTTCCTTCCGTTAGTCATCGGTCCTGGTGCGGATTTAATGTTCCGTGTATGGTCTGAAAATAATTACATTTCATTTCTCTCTCTCTCTTTTTTTTTTTTGCTTTTCCTATTTTATTCCACTGCCAAGGACCAAAAATTTTATTTCCCAGGTTCATTTTGCATTTACTTTGCTCAAGAGCCCAACAGTGGCAACTTGGTGTTGTTTGGGTTTGAACCGGGGACCACTGATCTACCCCTGCCCATATGTAGGGATTCATTCATTTCTTATATCGCCATTGCTTAGTAATTAACTAAAGACTGGTTCCCTAGTAAAAGTCTGGTTTTCTATCGATGGCATTGTTCTTCCGTTGCTGATGTGGATCCCCATTAACAATGTACAGGAGTTCTCTATTAATGACACTGTTTTCTAATTTGGATCTCCGTTAGTGATATTGTCCTATAATTAACGACGTGGTTCTCCATGAATGGAATTTGTCACAATTCCCGGTTTTGTTTAGCGCATTTAGTTTTCTGTCATTCGCCGAGTCCATGCTCTCAGCATGCTTTCTTTCTTTATTTCTCAGAACTCTGCTGTTGTCTGTGTTTGTGAAATCTGGAGATTTGATGATTTTGTGTGTGTCATGTCATGTTGATCAAGTTCCTTTTAGTTCATGTTTGCAAAGAAGAGACTGTGCCAAGTTCTACCAGCCTGTGCGGATCATCTCAGACACATTTATTTTTAAAACCGTGTTTGGAACTGATATGAGCCTGTAAATAACTTCCTTTTTTTTTCTCTTTTAACGGCTCGTCATGGTTGTGCGTTTGGGTTTAAGCTCTGCGTGTTTACAGAATTGTTTTCTAAATGATGCTGCGTTTCCCCAGTAATTAAAGTGTTCTCTAATTAACAACACGGTCCTTAACTGCATTGTTCTCCACTTAAGGACATGGTTCTCCATTAATGGCATTGTTCACTATTTTCAGTGTTCTCAAGTGTGGTTCTGCATTACCAGAGTGGTTCTGCATTAATGTAATTTAAGGAATTAAAGGTATTTCTCTTTCTCCACTTGATTTTTTCAATATTTAGCACAATTATATTGTTTTTAGCTTATAACATGGATAGATTCATTAACAGATTATTTTGTGGTTCTACTCGTCAGTTTGTGGTTCTCTCAGTAATTCCATGATAGCTATTAACCAGCCCCCTTCATCTTGTGGTTCTCATTTATATATATATATGAAATCAATTATTTGTAAATGAAATCAAACTGGTTTGTGATAGACCGTTTTGTTATAGATATGTATTTTTGCGTCTGTAGGGTTCACATCGTCACGTGGAACGTCGGCTCAGCGATGCCACCTGATGACATCAGCGGTCTGTTCGGCCCGGGAGTCAGTGATGGGAGCACGGACATGTTTATCGTTGGGTGAGACACTTTGTTGTTCTCCACCATGTCGTTCTACGTGTCCAAACCTGCAACTGGATATTTTCCATTTGATTCAGTGCCAGCGCTAATCCGACATACTTCCAAAATATAAAACACGTCCAAATTGGTGGGCGCAGGTGCATTAGCCTAAAGGGTTGGAAAGAAATTCTCCAGGGTGGCGAAGTCCTGCAGGATCAGGGTTTGTTGACTGTCTATCTCATTGCGCTAATGTCTTTCTTTTTCACGTCCTGTCTCTCTCTCTCTCTGTGTGTGTGTGTGTGTGTGTGTGTGTGTGCCTTTCGTCAGGCTGCAAGAGGTGAACTGTATGATCAACAAGAGGCTGAAGGATGCACTGTTCATAGACCAGTGGAGCGAGCTGTGCATGGACACGCTCGGCCGCTCCGGTTACGTGCTGGTCAGTAAATGTCTCCGCCCAATTATAAGAACTTTGTCTAATACACAATCCATTGTTTTTAAATAGAGTTGAAAATCAGTTCACTTAGCTGTGTGAATGAAACTGAAACTGAGATGTATGAACTAATACTGTATGAATATTGATCCTGTATGAATTAAATTTTGTTGGATTTTTTTTAATGACTGACACCTGACAAAGCCTTCTGTGTTAATGATCATCATCCCTATGATTGGGTTTATATTAGTGAACAATTAGTAATATAATCATGTCTGAGAAATATAACTTGCCAAAATGTTGAAATAGCTTTGGAATAAATTATGTAAAAAAAAAAGTACTTAAAAGCAGTGAATATTTGAGTCATGCTTGACAATTGTGCAGAATTTAACCGAGGCATCGGCTGCACTCGTTTTCCTCCGCACAAGACACGAGGAATTGTGTCCAAGTAGTTCAATAATTGTTTCATCAGTCCCAAGGGTTTTTCTTCATCTGGTTTAAGTGTCCTTCAGGTGCTTTTCGGCAAACTCCCAGCAGGCTGCAGTTTCACAGATTAACAAAACACTTCAAACACCTGTTTTTATTCTGTCATTGTGGAGTATTGTGTGTAGAATGACAAGAAAAAAAATGATTCAAGTCTATTTTAAGATGTGAAACATAACGGAATGTGCAAAACTTGAAAGGGTCTGAAAAACCTTTCATCTGTATGTTGAAAGTACTGTATGTTTATGTGGTATAGGTGGTTAAGGTGCCAGAGCAGGAGGGGCCCGGGTTGCCGCTGTTGGTCCCCTTGAGCAAGGTCCTTCACCCCCAAGTGCTCGGATGCAATCAGGCGTTGAACTGGCAACCTGACCCTGTAAATACCTGCCACAGAAATGGCGGATGTATATCCATAGCCCGATGTGTCAGCGGCATGTAGTTAAACCATCAATATAGCTAGATTGACAATATACCTGTAACTCTAGCAGCACGTGCGCTGAACATTACTCTTGCACAATTTTAGGCTTCAAGGAAAGAAGAGGAATAGGCTTCATTTTCTGATACAGTACACGCACAGATCAACTTCCTGCTATTATGTCGTTTACTAGATTGTAAGAACAATCAATTCTGCACAGACGCCGAGTTATACTGTGTTTGATCTGAGTGCGGCTCCTGTTTTGGCCCGTAGGTGGCGTCTCAGAGGATGCAAGGCGTTTTGCTGCTGGTTTTCTCCAGGTTTTGCCACTTGCCGTTCCTACGTGGGATTCAGACCCAAAGGACACGAACTGGCCTGGGCGGCTGCTGGGTGAGTCCTGACACACGGACATGATCGTAGTAGGATTTATCTACATTCATTGTAGGTCAGTGTTGGTTCCCAGTCGGATTGATTGGTAACGTTTTCTATGTTTTTGCAGTCTGTGTGAAGTAGGCGGGGCTAATATTGCGTAAACTTGTGATCTCTCATGTTAAAAGGAAGAATCATTGCAAATTAATAGAGTTCTTGTGAGCGATCTTGTTCATTCTTTAATTGAGTGGTTATATCATGTGGGCGTGGCTTCTTCCAGGATGACTCCGCCCCTGTTCAGGACTCAGTGTATGATATGATGAGAATTAAAATGGTGCAAGTCATATCCTATGGCATTTACATACCTAAAGAAATATAGTATGTTAAGGAGATTATGGAAAAATTTGTTAGAAAGCGCTCTCCTATCAACATTAAAACACCAACCAGAGAATGTACAGTTCCAGAGACACGAAGAATCTGTGCCAAGGAGCACGAATGCCGCTCTGTCAGCTCATCATAGCCTGTAACCTCACTAACACACTACATGTTGGGTTTTCCTTTAATTTCCATGTTTCTGCAATATGATCGTGTTTATGTTCAGCCACTATGGCGGTTCTGCTCCTCTTATATGTTTCGATCTATAACAGCAGAGATGTGTTTAAGGCTTTGACCTTGATGTTTAGGTGATCAGTGCTACCCAGGGAGAGAGAGAGAGAGAGAGAGAGTAAGCTGGGTGTGTGTTTATCTGCGTGCGCCTGTGTGCAGACGTCACAGGGCTTGTGTATTGATGACGTCATGGCTCCAAGGTTGTGCTGCAGTCTCCTTTACGCCGTGTGCAATAGGACACAGCAGCTCATCTATACACACACACAGTAACACAGGCAGTATTTTATCACCTTGTGTATTTAACCGAGAGTGAACACAGTAAATGACGAGCATGATGATCACATGTTCAGTCGGTCAAGTCCAAAACGTCTGCGTCACTACTAACGAATGTTAGTGTTTACTTAGTAAAGACAACTGATGCTTATTATTCAAAAATCTGTCATGGGAAAATTAAACCGAGTGTTTAGCTCGAAGAGAAATTTTCCTCTGTAACTGAAATCTGATTATAATTACTGGCTGTGAGTGATGTGTGATTGATGTCCCTCAGGCAATACAGCTGTCCTCTGTCCTGTCCCAGTCCATTAGTGCTGCGTCACACACACAGATCATCACATTACGACCCACAGCACCTGATAATTAGCAACAACCCCGTTACAGGCTACTGCATATTAAACCTTGTTGATGCACATTTCTGAACAGGAAGTCTTAAGCCGGCTGTGTGACACAAAAGCTCTTCAGGAAGAGCGGAATTGTCACTGTTTTAAAGATCTCTAAACGAGGCGTCCCCCTCCACAGCCACTGTACAGTAGTGACATGAATGAGGCCGGAAAAATATTATACAACAGTGACAGAGTTCATGGTTTAATGGTTACACTCAAGGCTGTATGACGCCATCACGATACACACGAGACACCAGGTGTTAGTGATCGTGTGAACGTAATGCCGTTGTGATGTGGATGCATTGTGATGGGAGAAGTTAGGTCCTTCATCTAAAAGCACCTACGATTCATAGAGTGGAGGTGTTGATAACGATGGACAGGGAAAAGTTATTCAATAGTAAGTACTTCAGTTTAGTGTTGTCAAGGTAGAGTTTCAGATCCAGGAAGAGAGACGTCAAAAAATCCGACTGATATCCTGTAATAGAGGAAAAGATACAAAAAGTTGCATGTCATCAGCATAACAGCATTATCAGTCCTAATCATTAAGAATACACTACAAAAATGTATATCTTAGGTAGTGACACATTCTTTAATCTAACCAAACCTACCTATAATTTCTTAAAACAGTTTATAACAAACCAAATATAAGGTTACTAAGCTTATTTCTCTTCAAATGCTGATGAAATTGCAAGTAAAAAATGTCTTCTCTGTTGGTAGATCATTTTTCTTCGTTCAAGAAACATATGTCTAAAAACCATCAAAATGATCTGCCAATAGAACAAGACATGTTTGATTATTATTTGGTAACAGTTGACTAGAAATAAGCTTAATAATATTAATATATATTAATATATTTGGTGTGTTGTAAACTTATTTTAAGAAATTATAGATTCAAGAATATTTCACTTGCTAAGATTCTGAGATTTTCTTCAGTGTAGTGGTTTGATGTAAAGGAAGAACAACATTGGACCAAGTACTGAACCCTGAGCAGGGATCTAGACAAACATAATCTTAATAAAAGGAACATTTGCTCAAAATATTTAGAATCCCAAATCGAATTTTTGGAGCTAAAATGAAACACTTTCATAAAAAAACAAACAAAAACAAAACAAAACATGCGAACTCATGCTGATTGAAATTGGCGTCGTTGGTACAAGAAATTTAGTTAGCATATGCACTGCTAGCATTACCTGATAATGCGACTGGGATGAACTTTCACTGGTCTACTCCGTTTCTGTATCGATGTATACCATCATCTGATATAAAGAAGGCAGGGTTTGAACAGGCAGCGAGCTGAAAGGTAAGTTGTTAAGAAGTTGGTGTCATTTTTTAATTTACTTGTCAGTTGTTAATTCCTTTACTAAACTAACTTTGGCTAGGCATCCAGCTAAGCTACATCATGCCTCTTAGTTAGCACAGCTCTGGACGTGTTATAAAAGCTATCAAGAATTTAAAAAAAAAAGGAATAAAATAAACTTAACACTGATCAGACAATACTAAGAAAATAAGTCTTAAATTAATCTCTTGTGTTGTTTTGCGATTCACTAAACCAGCTGCTTGTCGGCACATGCATCCAAGTCCATTCACTGTGGATGTACGGAGTGCTTGCGAAGCATTCATGACTGTATGACAGGTGGAAATACTCACATGTATTTTACAAAAAATAGACACCGCAGTCCACCAGATAGCAATATTTACAATTATATAGCGGAAAAGGTCCGGTATATTGTATTATATTGTATGTGTGCATGTGGGGGTGCGGAAGAAATGAGTCGACCTCACCGCTTTCAATGAATCAGTTCGGGAGTACGACGATAGAAAATGTCTGACCTGTAAAGCTGTCCCGATGGTGAATAATGGCGATGGCAATTTAAAGGCGTAGAGACAACACTTCCCTGTGAGATTCATTTCCGTAGGCGTGATTGTGGTTTTTGGCCACATGTGTAAAAAGGAGACGAATATACAATATTATAAAATAGTCAAGTGGATCGGTATGCTTTACATTGTATATTCGTGTTATTGGGATGTAAGACGCACTTTGTCGGACTTAAGACCGAATCTGACTTACGAATGTGCTCCCGGAAAGGAACTCGTTCGTAAGTCGGGGACAACCTGTACACTAATCATCAGCCCTAGGACATCACGTGTCTTACCAGTCTCAGTCACAGATTAGATTATTTCACTAATAAGTAAACCGTTCTAGTTTCACTGCGGTTAGTTGTTCAAATTTGTCATGGTACAGTTTGGTTATGCTGGGTCTCATGTATGTTATATCACATTATCTGTTTTTTTTTTAAGAGACAAACATCTACTTTGTTCCTTTCAGTAATCAATTCCTGCAACGGCATCTGAGGGTTTCAGTCATGCCATAGGAAACATGCGGCAATAAGTAATCGCAAACATAAATGCAGTGTTTTGTTGCTTAGATAAAATTCCTCAATATCCACTTTTTTAGTTAAAGTGTTATCAGTTACTGTCCTGAAACAAAATAAAATCCCATAAATCACTCCATTGATATCTCTTTCTCTGTGAATATGACTATAATGAATGATGCTCTCTCTCCCTCTCTCTCTTTCTCTTTCTCCCCCCTCTAGGGGAATAAGGGTGGAGTGAGTGTGCGAATGATGATGTTCGGTCACTCCGTGTGCTTCCTAAACTGCCACCTGCCGGCTCACATGCGGAACCTGGAGCAGCGAATCGAGGACTTCGAGAGCATCCTGCAGCAGCAGCAGTTTGAAGCCGGCGCTGCCGTGGGCGTCCTGGACCACGAGTGGGTGGGGTCAGGGCTGTAGGGAAGATATAGGTTTCAGTTATTTTAGATTTATTTCTATAGCCTTTTTAGCAGCAGCAGCAGCCGAATACCTGACTAACTCTCGGTACACTGACAAATAAAGAAATGGAAATTTTAAATACCTAAAACAATAAAATAAAATAAAAAGTTTGTTAGCAATGAAATTGGGATTTTGTTTTTTAACTATCTCTGCCCACATACGTTATAGGTCTAGTTTCATGGAACAATTTAACCAAAATGGTTTTACATGAACTATATATATATGAACAATATGGCAGTATTAAAGGTAATATATTGTAATGTTTGTTTTTGGCTATTTGTACTAAAGTGTACTTAAGTCAGTTGCAGTTAACTTCCAGTAAGCATAATCTAACCACATAAATGAGCATTCATATAAATAGCGAATAACGCATCACAGTAAAATGATGCTTCAGTATGATTGATTCCAAAACCAGGTCTAACATCCAGCTTACCGTGCGTGTGTATGTGTCCTCTTTCTCCACAGCGTCGTGTTCTGGTTTGGCGACCTGAACTTCCGCATCGACGACTACGATATCCACGTGGTGAAAAGTGCCATAGAGAATAATAAACTGTCTGTGCTCTGGGAGAAAGATCAGGTGAGGCCCCCTGAGACTCTCTCGGGTTGCCGGTACGACTGGGTTACACGGGTTTCTTTGTATACAGAAGACATGTTATACTCTTCTGGAACTCATCGATGAGACGTGGAAATATCGGATTCAGCCCATAAAATAATAACATTTGGTGTGATAATCATGATAAAATAAACGTAGTGGTTGCATGGAGGATAAAGCCGTATAGACAATGAGTGAGTCAGAGAGTGATTGCAGATAATAATCCTCTTTGTAACGGATGTTAAATGTTACTGCAGTTCCTTTTACCGCCACAAGAGTCTGCCTCATCACCAGACTTCTGATCGCACACAGATCATAAGGAGAAGAGCTGCCGTGTCGCTGTGTTCAAAAGTTTGGCGATAAAGTTAATTTTTCCCGCTCTCACACCCAACAGTTTTTCCAATACCTTTTAAGACCATTAAATTTAATAATGTGTATTCCATACCTTTTAAGGTGGCACGCTGGCATAGTGGTTAGCACTGTCGCCCTGCACCTCCAGGGTCTGAGTTTGAGTCCCGGCTCGGGTCTGTGTGCATTGAGTACTCCAGGTACTCTGGTTTTCCTCCAACAGTCCAAAGACATGCAGGTCAGGCTAATTGGTGTTGCCATATTTCATGTAGTGTGTGAATGACATTCGGCTATTGAGCTGGCCACTCGACTCCTTGAGTAATTGCCACAGAAACGACAGATATAATCCCAGGGTTAGGAGTATCCATCGCCCGATGTGGACAGACCAAAAAAAAAAAAAAACAGAACTTTTAAAAACCACTCACACCGATACGGCTCTCTCAAACCAGATCAGTCCTCACGCGCTCTGTTAGAGATGCTGTCTAAATTCCATGAAGATGCTTCACAATGCTGTTTAATGATAAAGACTTAAAGATTTAGTTTATCTTGCGTCTGCCAACAAGCTTTCGTACTCCCTCATTTTTTTATCCACGAATGCACCGCTGTCTTCACTTCTTCATCAGAAGTGAATCTTCAACCTCGTAGGGCTGCTTTCAGGGAACCAAACAGGTGACTGTTGTCTGATGGAGCGAGATCCGGACTATAGGTGGATGCTTTAACACCTCAAATCGAAGTTTTTGCAGAGTGTCGACAGTGCGGGCAGAAGCGTGCTGATGTGCATCGTCATGCGAGATCACGACGCCCTCGGATTGCAGTCCTCTGAGTTTGATCCGCAGTTTAGTCTTCAGCTCTTCAATAAGCGTCTCACTGTAACGAGCGCTGTTGAATGTTGAACCTTTTTCCTGATAATGTTCCAATACTTTTGTGAATTGTTTTAGTTGCAACAATCACGCACAAATCACTGCACGCTGCTCTTCTTTCATGCAAATTCACCCTCGTAGAATATCTCAAGAATTTATTACATCATTTAGAAAATTAATTATGAGGCCGGAATAAATAACAATTTGTTACTTAGTTATTTAGGTACCTTGTGCTTATTTTCCAGTTGCTTAGCAACATCATTGAGTGTGAGCATTTTATACCAAGCTACCTTTTATTAAAAAAGTTTTACATACAATTTTCTATTTTGTTTCTGTCTTTCAGCTCAACATAGCGAAAAAGCGCGAGTCTGTCATGGATGAGTTCGTGGAAGGCCCTCTAAATTTCCCACCGACCTACAAGTTTGATGTGGGAACACACACGTACGACACGAGGTTTGTATACTGTATGTCTGTGAGAGCTAAAGTCGTTTTATTGCCATTGTCATTATTTAGACAATAGTTTTTTTTTTTTTTCTGTTTGTCTGTCTGTCAGCGCTAAGAAGAGGAAACCTGCTTGGACGGACAGAATCCTGTGGCGTCTGCGCAGGACGGGTTCCCCCGTCCCGTCCCACAATGCCGCACTGCAGCGTGGTCTCACCTCGTGGCTCGGTGGGACGACGCGAGTCACGCCGCTTTTTTACCGCAGTCACATGGGCTACACCGTTAGCGACCACAAACCCGTCTCTGCACTTTTTTCACTGCAGGTCAGACAAAACAAAGACGTTGATGTTTACACAGACACCAGACGTCTATAGTGCCGCATTAAAACGTTCATGTCTCTGCAGTTTCCCTTTAAACTGGACCTGCCTTTAGTCGAGCTGGAGGTAGAGAAGGAGTGGACCAAAGTGTCGGATGCGACAGCCAGGTTCACTACAGCGTCTAGTTTCCAGAGGAGCTCCTGGGATTGGGTGGGATTGTACAAGGTAAGAATGACTGCAGTTCAAATGCAGTTCATGAGTGACCACTGAACTTAAAATGAACCTTGGTAGCAATTCAAACACAAACCGCCATCACTTCTGCATGTTCCAGCGGGTGTGTGATATTTTGGTAGCAGTAGTGTCATTTAATCCTTGAGTAGAACTGCTTTCACTTTCATAAAAAAAAAAGAAAAACATAGATTTATCTCTCTGGGCAGCAGAAGTGTTTGCCCCACACAATATTAAAAAAACAAAAATCACATGTTTGAATGCCACAGCTTTTTGTGATCTGGAGTCAGGAGAACAAAAGTAGCTGTGTTATTTCTCTCTCTCACTCTCGGAGTCTGTGAATTCGTGTTTGCAGAAGATGCCGTTTGGTATGTCCTCTAAAAGAAGCCTGTAATTGTCTACACTGTATACAGGGTTGCAGGGGGCCTGGAGACTATCCCAGGAAACTTAGAGACTTGGGTCACAAGGCAGGGTACACCCTGGCACACACATACGCACACGGAAATTAGGGTAATCTGCATGTCTTCAGACTGTGGGAACCCAGAGGAAACCCACCAAGCACAGGGAGAACAAGCAAACTCCAGGCCTCCGAGTGGCACAGTGGTAAAGTGTTCGCCCTATCATCTGGGGATCGTGAGTTCGATTCCCGGGTGATGCTGTAACCTCTCCTAGGCCTAGAGAGCTGATTGGCAGCTCGGCTGATTGGCCGAGCTGATTGGCCGAGCTCTACAGCCAATCAGGGGCGTCTGTGAGCTCGTGAGGACTAACGCAAGCGGAAGGAGCGGATAGCACTGTCTCCGTCCCCACTCCACCCCCACACACTCCGCTCCCAATGGTGCAGTTCGAAAAGAGGCAGTCGGCTGGCGTCACGTGGTTCGGAGGAAACACTTGATAGTCTTAGTCTTAGTGGTAGTAGTAGCCTTAATGTGGGAGCCCGCTAGTGACAGGGAGGAATTGGACACGTCTAAATTAGGGAGAAAATTGGGTAAAAAACAAACTCCATGCACACACAGACTCTGAGGCCGGAATCGAACCCTGGAGCCACTACAGTGCCTGTGACCAATTTAGTATTATTTTTTATTTAGATTTGATTTCCCCAGCACTTAGACCTTTACTGTCAGATTTCGCCAAATGCGACTGTGCCTGCTCTTCTAGATTTGATGTCCACTGGTGCTCATATTTCTCATCCCACTTTGGTGACGTGTCCATAACCGGGACCGCCGGCAGCTGTAATCCTGTATGCACTGTGCATACTTTTTAAAAAAGATTTTAGTCAGTTTTTAAGGCAGCAGGCGTCTTGTGGTCAATGCACAATTCCAAATTTTTTTATTTTTAGCTAATCTTGCATGTTAGTAGGGAAATAAGTAGCCTAGAAATGAGCCAAAGAAATCAACTGAATGTTCGTTTTTCAAGATTTTGAAAGCGACCTGTTGTGTGCAGTGAGGATTCTGCTGCGAGCAAAAGCAGCACCGAGTCTGGCCTTTGAAATGCATGCGGCAGGATAATCAGTGTTTTATGGTGAGGTCGTATCAGTAACGCGCAAACAAACTTGAATGAATCACCTGCTCACTCACTCGTTTGCTGAGGAGTCATATCAGTTAGTGTTTTACACCTAGACATTAAAGGTAGGTAATGAAGCCGGTTCTTGTGCATAACACGTCCTCAGCAGCTGTGCACAGACTCACTCACAGCTGTAATGAACATGAACAAGGTGGATCATTTTCTACATCATCCTATTTTCTCAAAATACAGTTGAGAAACTAAACATTAGACCACACACAGTGTTTTGTTGTTTGATTGACAGGGTTATATTTATTACTATTATTTTTATTATTGTAGATGTTAAACAAATTATAAAAACTTATATAAAAGTTATAAATTTCTAATGCAGACCCCATATATGCCTTTATGTGTGTGTGTGTGTGTGTGTTGTGTGTGTGTGTGTGTGTGTGTGTGTGTGTGTGTGTGTGTGTGTGTGTGTGTGCTTTGCCACAGTATTATTCTTGGTATGCCATGATACTGTACAATACTCATTCATAGTAGTTCTATTGTTATAAGATATAGATCTTAGGCTTAGCTTTCCTGTGTAATATCCCCACCAGCCTGCTGAAAAACAGTGTAAGATTATTAATCCTATACATGTATTTGGGTGAAAGCTGTGTGTGTAACCTCAACTGCCCATGAGTTGGTCTAGACATGTTACTAACATCCGTCTGTAGCAAAGCCTTATTAGTAACGTGCCAAGAAAGTGCTCATGTCTATTGTTGTTAGTAGTTGAAGTCATAATGACTTTATTGCCAAGCAGCTGAGCAATGTGAATGCCAAAAACTGGTCACTGTTAGATACGAAGTTAACAATTAAGCGACGTGGCACATACTGTACATGTAGGTACTGATTATTGGTACTGATTATGTTAGCTTGTGACATTATGGTTCGATCAAATGGAATTTTAACACAAGAAGTGGGTAAAGTGTAAGCCATCATGGATTCTACTGTATATTTATTAAAAGACTACAATCGGATCATTTTGATTTGATTAATATTGTTCAAGTGGTTTAGTAGTTAGCATTGTGACCTTGCACATCCAGGGTCCAGGTTCGATTCCCGCCTTGGGTCTCTGTGTGTGGAGTTCGCATGTTCTCGCCGTGCTTGGTGGGTTTCCTCTGGGTGCTCTGGTTTTCTCCCACAGTCCAAAGACATGCAGATTATGCTAATTTGACAATAGAAATCACATCCATGTGTAACAGTTTAATAGTGAAAGTAAAAGAACTTCTACACACAGTGTGATGAGAACTCACAGGACTGGGACTAAACAGCTGTGTGGTCATGAGAAAACCACTTGTAAGTGAGACTAATCGGGGGAAAAAGGCTTCAGGAGCATGAAGATTGGACAGTGGATCAGTGAATAAAGGTCTTGTAAGGCAGTGTTATGATCTGGTGTTGCTTCAGTCGCTCAGGTTCAGGCTCAGCAACGTTACTGTATGTGGCAGTAAAATGAAGTCAGCTGACAACCTGCATGTACTGAATGAAAAGGTTATCGCGTGTATGGAGTTTTTCTTCCCTGACTGTACAGGTATATTCCAGGATTCGGATTTTGAAAGAGTGGTTCTTGGAATCATTTTCAGACATGCTTTGGACACTACAGCATCCTGACCTTAACCCCGTTGAAAGTCTTTGAGATGTGCTGGAGAGGACTTTACATAGTGGTTCAACTCTCCCGTCATCAATTCAGTATCTCAGGCAAAAATTAATACAACAGTTTTTTTGTTTTTGTTCTGTCTTTTTATGTAGTATAAGATTGAAAGATTTGTCTAAGAATGTCCACCGATAGTAAAGGTTTGTTCAGCATCTCTGCGTCATGATTCATGAGCATGGAGGAAGAAGAAGCAAATACATACCGTAGCATTATAAGCACTTATGTTTAAAGGGAAGTGCTAAAGAAGAGATTTACAGTTTTTGGCTAAATGTCTTCCAAAAGCTCCCTTTTACCTGTAAGTTTTACCTGTAGAGGCACGGGAATGGATATGAATGTGGTATGGTGTACCACGACAAAGATCATTTAAAGGAAAGCATACCAAGTACAATTACAAGCAAACACCAGACATGTTAACACGTGTTCATCATGAGCAGGAGCGATGACACTCTTCTTCTTTTTTTTTTTTTACAAAGAAATGCCAAACATGCCAAATATAGGTGGAGACACTCTTTAGTACTCTCTGTTACCCACTTGACCCCAAATCGCCACCTCGCGCGTGCTGATCATATTGTTACAGTGGGCCGAGGGTGAGCAGGTGCTTCCTTTTAAAACTGAATTTAGAGGAGGAAACGGAAGTTATTGTTAAAATTTGCAAGAACTAAACCAGAGCCAACCAGATACAGTTCATAATCAGGACAAATACAGCATACAACTGATGAACATCTTCATGAGTGAAACTCATGTCATACAGGTAGCTGGGATGTCACGATGTCACAATGTTATTTAGTTAAGTCCACATGAGTGATGGGTCGTTCATAAACGATTCGTTCGTTCTGACTCAGGAAAAACCAGTAGTGTCAGAGAGTGATTCGTTGGTTTTCTACTGGGCGCGCATGCACAGTGCATCACAGAAACAGAAATGAGTCGTGACCTTTAGCACGATTCGGACGGAACTAGTTTTACTGCGGGATGTTAGAGAAATGTCTGTTTCACAGAGGTACATTGTGATTTTAATCCCGTCCGAATCTGCCATGTCTGTCTTTTTCTCACGCGACCTCTGTAAAAATTCCAGAGCAAATTACCTACTGTTTTTCAGCAAACTCGTTAGAGAAATCTAATCCCGTCCGAATGCCACTGCCTGTGTTTGCCGAAAATGTTTTGGTCAACGTGAACTACCGTACAATCTCTAGAGTTTTCAAGTATTTGAGTTGCTGCTTTCTACGCTCCAGTAATGGATGTAGATGTGTTTGCTACCCTGTGAACAATAAAAAAAATTAAATCAACTCCAGTGTCGCGTCGCTTTCTTTTTTTCGCCGACATTTCACCATTGATCGGTCATATGACCACCCGCAATCCACGCATCCTCAACACGTGGTCTTGTGCAACGCCCACATGTAAAGCACAGACAGGGCCACCTCCGTAATAAACACGGAGAAGTTAGTCCCGTCCGAATCCATACATGAAATGACAGACGTCGGCTGAAAAAAATTCAAACTCCCCCAGTAAAACTAGTCCCGTCCGAATAGTGCTTCTGAGTCTTGGTCCAAATCATTCGTTCTTTTATCATGTGACTCTGATAAACTCTATGCAGTAGCGTAAAAGAATAAACGATTCGGACCAGAAGATACGAGAGGTGAGCTGCTCATTCTGTTTATCATATATCTTTAGTGGCATTGTCATATTTTTCTTATTGAAACTAGAGCCAAAATTTGTTTTTGTAGTATTGAATGATCTAAAATGATCCGAACTTCCCCTCACTAGTCCACATTAATGGTCTCAAAGCTGTAAATATATTCGTTTTTCAATGTTTTCATCCCGAAGTACAGTATGTTACTATATTACTTCTTATATTTGTAGTAGTATTGCATTCATAAATGATTGTTAATTCACAGGCAAGGTAGTTTTTTGTTCTTTTATTTACAAGTAACAAGATTTCATCTTTTCATTGGTAAAATATGCTGGACATTTGTTCATTTAGGAGAATGCTTTTTTAATTTAACACATAAAATAATGCCCCTCACAGAGTTTGCGTGTTCTCCCCATACTGGGTGGGTTTCCTCCGAGTACATTGGTTTGAAATTGAGCACTGGTTCTGAACTGCCTCGGTGGAAAATGTGTAATAGTGATGGGTTGCCTAGCAACAGTGCTTTTACAAATATAACCAGGTAAATGACCAGCAGTTGGTGTGTTCCAACTAATTCAGTAAGATTTCAATCAAATGCACCATTCTGACATTGTTGATGCCGAGCAAAAGCAGTGAAATGACTTTCTACAAGGCTATAGAATTACTTAACTTACTGTCAGCTTTAACTGTTGGTAACTTCTTCATATCCTTCAGATGTGTCGGTAAATTATTAAGAAAGACCCAATCCAAGACGCTGCAATTATGCTTATCTAATCCATTTTCCAGGAGTTGCAGCATATTGAGAAATGTCAGCGTTGTGTCACAACTTGAACTCTGAGCTATCAGAAAAATTGATTTGTAAAAAAAAGTGTTAACATATTAAATTATTCTCATCAACACGGTGAACTAATGACCTCAGATTAAACTTTGCACATTATTACAAATGCTGTAATGCTGTTTTATGTGTTTTTTGCGTCTGCCAGGTGGGATTCAAACACCACAAGGACTATGCAGTCTATGTCTGGGCCAAATCAGACCATTCCACTCAGGTAATTTAACAAAATATGCACAGTAAGACTGAAACGCACTCAGATAATCTGCTTAGTACGCGAGATTACTCTAAAGGCCTTACAACGGTCGAACCAGCAAGTATATCTGATTTCTGTGCTCAAGTTCTCGTTTTGCTTTCAGGTGACTTTTCCAGAAGAGGATTTGCCCAGAGATGCAGGAGAATACGTGCTGGGTTACTACAGCCATAACATGAACAGCATTGTGGGGATTACAGAGCCGTTCCAGGTTGAGTCAAATTCAGTAATACAGTCACCTGGTGTTTAGTCTTAGCACAAAGAATGTTTTTGGCAGTAAACCAGCTGGTCATAAGTTCATTGCTCCATTAGGGGACGTGGGTAAGGGGGAGAAAAATACGATGGAAGTAAAAAAAGAACATAGGTGGGGGAAAAAATTGGGACATGGGACACACACACACACACACACACACAAAAAAAATTATAATCTGCAGAAGGAAAACGGCGCTAACTTTACTTTAACACTAAAATGCACCGACGTACAGTACATGCGCTTTCCACATTTTGCTACTGACCCGGAACTAGGAGTCATTTGGTCTCGATCTCTTTTCCCTCCAATATCCCGATTATTTTTTCCTTCAACAGAATTTTGTTTTCTTTTAACAGAATTTATTCCCCACCCATTTTTTCCCCTCACTCATGTCCCTTTAGAAGACACTGAAATGACAATGAAATGAAGTCACTGAAGGGCGTGGCTGTAATCAGAGACAATGTTAAGAGCCTAATAGCATCATTTTACAATTATCATCCATACTGTATATAGGAGCATCCCTTATAGTTCCTTATTGCCTTAAATAATCTGATGCAAAATATTTACAGCCTACAGCAAGACATAGTTACTTCCACCTTTTGAATGTGCGACTGTAATTTATAGTCGCTCAATATTGATGTTTTTTTTTTTCTTTATTTTTTTTCCTTTCCTTTCATTTCTTCTGATCTCTCTTCAACGTTCTTTTCCTTTCCACACCACTCTCTCACCTCCAGGTTCAGTTACCCGTCTGTTCCCCTCCCGCTCCTCCGTATCCATCTCGCTCAGACAGTTCAGACGAGAGTTCGGAAGACGACAGCACTCTGGTCCTGCTGGCTTCCAGCTCACGGAGTCCGAGTCCGAGGACACGCTCCAATAAACGGCAGCAGCGGCACCATCGCAGTCGTAGCCCGGCCGTGCCCGCCCTGCAGTCCCTCAGTCTGAAACCCAGAGACCCGCCTGTTTCGCCTCGCCATGCCGCGAACACCAAGAAGGAGCGCCTGTTTTCCCCCGAGTCGTCCTCACCCTCTCTTAGTCCTTTGAGCCCGGCCAATGGCATCAGCGTCCCCGAAGCGCTCGTCGCCGCCATCCTGGGGGAACACAGACCACCTCAGGGCCAGATGCCAGCCAAGAGCCCGGACTCTAACCGATGACCGCACATCTGCTGTCCAAGACTTGTAGAATGCTAATGCTACACATCTGAGAGTCATGTTCTATTTATTTATTTATTTTTATGTTGTTTTAACTCACACTACAGTCTTATTCCTGCACATCCGTATTTCAAATCACTGCTGATTCAAATCCGTCCTTAAAACCATCAGCTGTGCTCTTGAGCTTTTTGACTATGAATCAATACGTAGCTTGTTTAATGTTATCTTGCTAACGTCTGGAGAACAGTACCAGACTTTTATGATAAGAGCTACCCTGCTAACATATCATTTTTAAAATTGATTAGCTAGCTAGCTAGCTGTTAAGAATCAAACTAGTCTGCTCTGTCTTTAGCTGCAGTAGCTTGCTATTCTGCTAGCTACCGTTCTGATGACTGAGCTAGTGTTAGCGTCCACTCTTCAGACACTCTCAGTGCTAAACTAATACAGAGCGCTTTCACGTGTTTAGCGAAAGC
Source organism: Clarias macrocephalus (assembly GCA_011419295.1). Lineage (NCBI taxonomy): Eukaryota > Metazoa > Chordata > Actinopteri > Siluriformes > Clariidae > Clarias > Clarias macrocephalus. The sequence goes on from JAAGKR010003273.1 coordinate 31,355, forward strand.
AGAGCGCTTTCCAATGTCTCTTTGTAGCTAGTGGACAGCGTGCAGGTCCTTGGGGTTTGTTTTAGCAAATTGTTATAATGATCACAGTGTTCCAGTTGGTGTAGCGCAGTTTTAGGCTGTTTATCTTTAAATGTCTGGTCACTGGGATGATCAACATGCATTTCATTCTTTTTGTCAAGCATTAACGCGTTCTCCCTTCAACAGATGAGCTTTATTAACTGTACATGAGCACGCGTACAGCTCGGAGTGAATTAGCCTACAGTAGTTTCTACAGCTCTAATTCTTCACATACATTTCCGAAAGGCATCGTTATAATATCTGAGGAAGAAGAAACACGGTTAAGAAGAAAGAGGCGTAAACAAATAGTGATGGATTTGGCAGTAGCGGAACACTGTTTAATCAACGTAGAGTTCACACGAGAAAGCAGGTCAAAAGCCTCCACACATTGTAGAAATTTGCATTAATAGGCATAAATTAATTTTACCAATACTGTACTTCCAGTTTCTTGGAGTGCTGAAATGTGTGTGCAAATTCATAAAATATATATATATATATAATTTGTCTTCATTTTATTGTCTTCAGAAGTATTACAGGGGCAAATTATTGGATGATACGAATCTTTAGTACAGTCGCATGGTACAGTAGGTCTAATAGTCAAGGTCTGGTTATACACCTTTTTTATCTGGAGTGAACTTTTCTGCCGCTGTTCATTCATTCATTCATTCATCTTATCTACCGCTTGCCCTTTACAGGGTTATCCTGGAGCCTTTCCCAGGAGACTTTGGGCATGAGGCAGGGTACATCCTGGACAGGGTGCCAATCCATCACACACACACCCACACAAACACACACTATAGGCTTTTTGAACATGCCAGTTAACCTTATCTGCATGTCTTTGGACTGTGGAAGGAAACCGGAGTACCCGGAGGAAACCCACCAAGCACAGAGAGAACATGCAACCTCCACTCACACAGACCCCGAGGCGGGAAACGAACCCTCGACCCTGATGGTGTGAGGTCACAGTGCCAGCCAATATGCCACTTCTGTCAGTGTTTTAATTTTAATTTTGTAATCAGAATTGATTGTACAGTGTTTTTTTTTTCTTGGCTGCTGATGTACATGACCAAACTGTGCACTGTACATGATATGATTTACCAATGTATACACACAGGCTAGTCCAACTCTGGCAAGTGGCTTAGTGGTTAGCACTGTCGCCTTGTACCTCCAGGGTGTGTGTGTGTGTGTGTGTGTGTGTGTGTTCTCTCCATGCTTTGTGGGTTTCCTCCAGGTACGTTGGTTACCTCCCACAGTCCAAAGACATGCAGATTAGGTTAATTGATGTTCCCAAATTGCTCATAGTATATGAATGAATGTGTGATGTGTGTGTAACCAAAGTCTCCTGGGACTGGCTCCAGGCTCCCGCGCCCCTGTACACAGGATAAACGGTAGAGAAGATGAATGAATGAATGTATGAATTTATTTTAGATCATAACAGCAAGAAGATCATGCTTGTGCATCGTGTAGTTTCATGGCAAAGTGTTTTATTTTTAGAGATCCAGGAAAATGATAATTTATTCAGTGTCCCACAGCCTTATGTGATTTCTACATTTTTATAGAGCTGTGTTATAATTATATCTGGCCCAAACATATATATTTTTTTATGGATATCATTCATGTTTCTTTTTTTCCTGACACTGTTATCATTTACCTAGTAGTGCTGCAGATTGGACAAGCTAACGCTAACTCTTTATGGATGAGAAAAAAAAGCTGTTACTAATCGATGTTACACTTTAATGTGATCATGCGTAATTTTGGTTCATGAGAAGCTTTTCTCAGTCAAGTGCTCGAGCGAGGCTTTATTATATTCTGCTTTATACACTAATCTACTAGTTTCTGAGTGCAGGACGGGCACTGCAACAAATTCCCTCTTAAAGCTCATAAAAGTGTTTGTGTGTGTGTGTGTGTGTGTGTGTGTGTGTGTGTGTGTGTGTGTGTGTGTGTGTGTGTCTGGCTGCCCTGCTGTGAGCTTTATTCATTCTCGCTCTACGACTTGTGATCATATGCAAACAAGATATCTTGTGATTTCTTTTTAATCTGTTTAATGGAAGAGAATCTTAAAGAACGTTCACATCATGACTGTATAGAAAAAAGGACAAAAACAAAAGCCATAATTTACGGTATCTTTAGCCTTATTGATCAAAACAGCACCGAACACACAGGATGAGCTTGTCAAAAAGAATGGTGGACTTTATTTAGTAGCTAGAACTACATCATTTTAGGAAAATAACACGTTACGGCGTTTAGAAAAGCTCAACCAATTCAGACAAGCTGGAAGACAATTCACCAGCCCCAGAAGAGGTCTACCAGTTGGACCAGCTCAGCTCGTCCATTCAGGTGTGATGAGGGAAATAATTTGCCTAGATTTGTAGATATTCCCTCATTATCACGTGTAACAAAAAGAAATTTTTTTCTTTTAAAGCCATGCATAAGACAAATGGGATGTGAACTTCTGAGGTAAAAAATATGAATTCTGACACTCAATTGCTGTAATGTTTAGATTTTCTACTAGAAAAAAAACGGTTATTGTGATATGCAAACGTCTAATAGAGTAAAAGTATATTTTTCTCATTTTGTTTAACCGAGAAACCAAAGCGGGTGGGGGTGCAAACTTTTGCACTTTACTGTAGCTTCTCTCCACTTTACAGCCAGATCCAAAAATTAATTAATTAATTAATTAAATTAATGTACAACTCTAGACTACGACTACACACAGATTTTTTCAGCAAATTACATTTTCGTCACGTGTTAACAGCTAGCTAACTTAGCTAACGTATCCAGCTAACATTAAGTGTAAAGAAATCATATCTTTATGGAAATTTATTTCGCACTTACTGTACTTCCATCCCCTCCAACTGTCGCTCATTTCACGACGTCGAGTCTGTTTTTTGGAATAATTGTGTTTTTTTTTTTTTTTGGTTTCTTTTTCTGGCTTTTTTGTTACGAATTATCTCCAGTGTCTACGCGGTGGTCTAACTTTCAGGGAGCGATGAAATGCACATGAAATACATCAACCTGCCTGATGTTTTCTGCAGTGCTAAGATGGGGCGGGAGCTTTTTTGCCGATTGAATGCTTGAATACATTAATTGTGCAAAATAAAAAAAAAATAAAAAAGAATAAATGAAGACTGTTTTTATTTCTGTATTTATGTAAAGTAGCGAATGCAATGTTCAGGACCATCAGCTTTGTGGATATTCATTAAAAACTTAGAGTTTCTTCTTTTGTTTCCTAAATATAATACATTTTATTCAGAATATCTGTTTGGGAAACCTCTGGGTTGTTCAGTTTCCTCGAGTTTAAGTCATCAGTCAGCAGGCTGTCCATATTTCTTCAGTATTTCTCAGAAGTTTTTTGCAGGCTGGAATTAAACCAGTAGTCGAGTCTAAAACACATTATTATTATTATTTATGGAAATATTTAGATAAAAGTTATTTATTGATTGATTTATTGGGGACACTGTAATATTACTAATTATTTAATCTTTTTTTTTTAAGGTGAAGATTAAGGAGGAGATGAAGCAATGATTAAGTTACACTGCATCACTATAGACAGGTAGTAAAACACCATGCAAACTCCACAGAAAAAAACATACAAACCTGTTTTGATGCATTTTATTATTGCGATTTGTGGGCAGATCATTTAAAATGGAGATTTCCTGTCACTTCTCTTTCTTGCTCGCAGAGAACGAGTTAGAAATAAATATAATATATAAAATACATGAATAATTTTATTTATTTATTTATTTATAATATTTATTAAAGTATGACTTTAGCCTACTATGTGTACACTCTGATTTCGGTCCTTCGAATAAATAGGAAATGTTTTTGTTTTGTTTTTTCCCAGCAAACTAAGTTTCCGTCAAATGTTAACCGCTTGCTAACATTTCCAGTTAGCATTAAGTGGAATCAAAATGACATGGTATATTGTAAAGCATAAAAGATTTTACATTTTATTTCACAATCACTTCTACAGGATCTGCACTCACGTCAGGACGTCAGGTCTATTGATTTTTGTTTTGTTTTTATTTATTTATTTATTTATTCATTTTTTACATTTTATCTCCAGTATCTAAGCGGTGGTACATTGTGCATTTATTAACCAGCCTTATGCCATAACATTGTAATAAAATAAAATAAAAACCTGATTAATGATACGGAGTACATTGGCTGCGTTTTGGTAGAAAAGCAGCATGTTTCTCAATATATAGTAGTTTGGTGCTTGGGGATATACAGAAGAATAATATTTGTGCCAAAAAGATTTTACTTTATAATTTAAACATGCATAACAGGTGCGGAAGATGTTAAAGATGTAAATTGAAATTTTGTTTACACAAAGTATTTCACAAGGTTCATCTATGCATTAAGCATAAAAGCAGTTATAAAGCATACGAACTCCTCGGTTAGCTGCAGAAAGTTTTAGCCAAACATGTCTATTACTGACAAAGTCTCAGTAAGAATGCGGCCTGGCTACTGTGAGCCAGTTATCTGTGTACCTATGTGATGTTACCTGCCTAAGTTTTCAATGTAAATTAGGTGAGTTTAGTAGAGTTTTTAAAGCAATTTAAATTAGGCATTGTAGCTAAACTAGCAAGCTAAACATTACTAATATGACAGCTAGCTGTAGCTGTTGTGCTAAAATGAAATGGACTCTACAAAGAAGGAGTTACTCAAACCAATTATCACTCAGAATTCAAGATTTATTTGTCACATACACAACCGTGTGCATGATATGCAGCATGAAATGCAATGAAACGCGTATATGACCTAGAATAGAATAGAAAGATTGATTAAATAAAGCGCACTAAAAAGTACAATTGAACTAAAGATCGAATTTTCAATGAAAATTAAATAGCAAAAGTTTTAGAATTAATATTACAAATAAATCATTTATTCTGAAATATACAAACTGACAAAATCGAAGTAAAATAGAAATATATCAATTACACAGGATTTGTAAAATGTACAAAATGAAATCGTAAACTGAGGATTGTAAAAAAATATGGTGCTGATATATATGAAGTATAAATAACATGACGTATGAAGCCAAATGAAATGAAATGAAATGATGTGTGTGTCCGCAGCAGTGTGATCGTCCATGTCATTTCCTTCTGTTCGTTTGGAAGGTTTCTGATTCAACACTTTAATGTAAAAACACGAGTCCCATCTGACGTCACAGTGACGTGTCATATACGTATTTAAAATTTGAACATGACACAATTTGTGTGAACACCATATTCCAGGTGATCAGAAAATACTGTACTGTAACTGTACTGTCACTGCCAGGTGTTTCTTGTTGCCCAGATGTGTCCTGTACATTGGTCACTTGAATAATTAATAGCCCTGAATGACTTCTCCTTTTTATGTTGAACCTTCTGGTCAGTAACTCAGACACACTGAGAGCTGCACCTGCCCCACAGCTACGGGTTTTAACCTGGCAAGACTGCATTTCCTGTTGAAAAAGGACAAACCAAAGAGTTTCTTGTGGGGGGGAAAAGCAAGTCATTCTAATCCTCAGTGAATAGCAAGAACAAAATAATCAGCCTTGCTGGGCCAAAACTTCCAGAGGGAAATTTATCTCAATGATTCAGCATATTAATAGACAAATAATTAATCTTTAACTCTTATGTGATGTCAATGAAATAAACACTTCTTGACCCACTGCTCTTTTCTAAGAGAGTTCAACTGAAAACAAGAAATGAGACTATGGCACAGAGTGTAGAAAAATTGGTGACTTCTCCAATTTGGCAAAAAAAAACAAAAGGAAGCAGACATGGCGAAGGACAAAGAATCACGTCGGATGTCTGCTTACACCAGCCCTAACCAAAAAAAAACTGGTAGGAGAGCCATAGATACTGAGCAAATGAATAATCTCCTGAGGGATACATGTGTGCTCAACTGAGGTCCCATCCACCCCATCCTAACCTTGAGTCGTCGTCAGCAAGGCTCAGTCAACGAGCTCCACCTGAACAGGACACAACAAGAAATACCTGTGGGAGCAGTCGAGAACTCTTGGAGAGGAATGGCTTCAGGTGGAAAGGAGCAACGACAGCGGGAGAGGCAACATGAGGAACAGGTTCAGCTAAAGAAGGCCAAACTTAATCTTACAAAAGAGCTATTTAGCACTACAGATGTTTCAGGAAACCCACACTGATTTGTTTTTTATCTAAATTGGAATTTATTTAAGCTCCATTTCTCCAAGTGCTTCCAGTTAAACAAACAACAACAACAAAAAGTTCAAAGTTTTTCTAGGCAAAAACTTTCACTACATTTGGCTGCTGATCAGAAGATCCCACGTTCAAACCCCAGCAACACTATGATGTCACTGTTGGGCCCTTGAGCAAGGCCCTTAACCCTCAACTACTCAAATGTGTAATGAAATAACAATATAGGTCTCTTTGGATGAGGTCGATGCCAAAGGTCGTAAAAGTGATGTTCAATTTCAATTCCTAAAGAACAGAAGTTCAAAACACCCTCAATGATCATTTATAATGATAATATACAGTATATTAGACAATTGATCTCTAGCTACAGTAGCAATGGTACGTTTAGCAACAGTGAGCTAAAGGAAAGCATGTGGCAGGTCTTACACTTCGGTGTGTTCTCAGCTACACTGATTCTCCAAAGCCTCCTTCCATTTGTAAAGCAGCCAGCTATAACAATAAAGACAGTGTTTAATCTTGGCACGGCATTTTTTCCATGGCAGGCGGCTTTTTCTGCAAATCCACTAAATCCACTACATAAATCTACGATCCATGAGCTGAGCATTACAGTCTATACTGTAGTTCTAAACATGCTGTGCCATTTCACCTGATTATGCATAATTCTAATACGGTAATATGAAAATCTCTAAGCTGCTAAGCAATAACTATTAGCATGTGATACTGAGAAAGAGTTTCATGAAACAGATCTTATTATTTACCCACTTTCTCTTTTTAAATGTACTCAATTGATCGACGTGTGTCTGGTACCCAGTATTTGCTTTTTTATTAGTGTTAAGCTTAAACTGTTCACAGTAACTATGTGCCTATGGGGAAAACTCAGTTTCCTGAGTATCCTTGCATTTGAAGTCAAACTTTTCTAAGTGCAAGCATTTTTAGAAGCGCATAGAGGATAAGATATTTATTACAGACTTCAGTACATGCATATTTAACAAGAAGCAGTGCAACAGATCCTCTTTGTCATGCACATCCACATACCTACGGGCACTGGGGGCTAAACGGTTGAGGCTTTGGATTACTGATCAGAAGATTAGGAGTTCGAGCCGCAGCATTGCCACGCTGCTAGTGTTGAGACCTTTAGCAAGGAGCTTTATTCTGACCACAGGGAAAGGAATGATTTTGACTGTAACGTATGTTTGGAAAAATAACGTTTGGTATCTTACAGTACCTGTGTAACTTGGCAAGTATTAAAAGCTTAAATAAATCCTGTATTGCTACAGTAGCTTACCCTCTCTATCATGAGCTTATTTTCTCCTTCTAATGAAATTTTATTAACTTTATGTATGAGTGTACTTTACTCTCGACTGGTAAACACATGAGGAGGATGAGAAAGACATCCATTGCTAGTTAGCTACATTATTCTCAGTGCAAAACTAGATTGCGGAAACATCCTGTCCAGCTACCCAAGCACAGCTGGAACAGGTAGAGTATCTTCAGGTGAACTTAGATAAAGTAGAGCAGTTCAGTGTAGCCACTTTTATAAGGATGAGTCAAAAATACGCCCCACTTGTGATTTGCGCGGGAAGAAGATTAGTTTTAAGTTTAAGTTGATTCGTTTTTGTGGTCTGAGGGTGTACCCGGTGACGTTATTTATTGAAGACTTTGTTGTGTAGTATAGAGAAAGTGTTTGGATATCTGCAAACAAAATTTGGAGCGATAATCCAAGGAAGCTGAAAGGTTCTTAAAGAGAATCGTTACCGGTGACGAGACACGGATTCATCACTATGAGCGTAAACGGCAAAGTATGGAACTGAATCATCCTCAATCGCCAACTGAGGAAAAAAAGTTTAAAAGTCGAACATTATGACGAAAAATTGTGTATTTGTCTTTTTTAAAATTCTAATAAAATAAATTCTACAGCCAGAGTGCGGATAATTTCTGACTCACCCTCGGACTTTCTGGCCTGATGAAGGAAATAAACTTTTTTCTTTCTAAATCTTTTTATATGGAAGTGAACTGCATTCACAAAATAAAATAAAAATGTAAATAATAAATATATATTTTTATAATTGTATTTGCAAATTTACAAAATACGGAATAATAAGTCATAATTATTGTATATGATAGTATGTCTTAACTATGATATAGTTTGTCATAATTATAAGTAAGTCATAATGATGAGATAATGAGTCATGATTATGAGATAAGTTCTCTAAATGTTTTTTTTCTTTCGTTAATGCACTTTCGTTATTTTTGACAATGAAAGTAACTGATAGAAATACCATGAATTTATTCCTGAGAGAGACTCACAGAATACATAAAATGTCCAGTACTATTATAACTATTATAGAAATCAATGAAAAAGCATTTGCAAACTGTCCCATTCCCAAAGTGTCCCCTGAATCAGATGAAAGAATCTGTTAAATATATTAAATTCTCTCGGGTATAAACTGCGGCTCTGTTGCTTTGCCAAAATTGCCGAATCAGTAGTTAAGGAGGTTTTGGTAGCCTTTAAATAAATAGTTCATCAACATGCTTTCTTTCTAAGTCAACAACGTTTCCGAGAAACAGGACATTTTGGAGAGAAGTCGCCCCTCCACTGAGCAAATGCTTCAGAAATCTGAAAGTGGAACTTCCTATCAGAACAGTGTAGAGGCACTTATCTCTTATCTTCACATAGTTGAAATCAACAGTCAGTTTTGTTTGTCCGAAAGCAGTGGGACTTTTTTTTTCAGGACGAAAAACATAACGAAGGCTCCTGGGTTTTATATGCAAAAAAATGAAACAAGCGAAGACATCAAGTACGCTTAAGTGCAAAAGTTTTTATACAAGGCTGTACTTTCGGGCTCGGACCCCACTGCAGTCGTTTCCAGCGAGTGAAACGCCTGATCATTGGAAATCAACAGATAATTTGTCACCAACTTCCTGAGAGCTATTTTCCCATCCCTTGGGTTGGAGATCTCGTCACATGGATGCCCCGTGTGTCTCTTTGGGAGGCGTGTTGTATCTGGGGACGGTTTCACTCTACCATGAAGACGGTTCTGGCCTCGGCTGATGTTGACAGCTGTTTCTCTGAGGACTTCACTTGACTTTTCCTACAAGTCTACCTGAGCCTCCAATAACTACCTGGACACCATATTAACATCAATTAACATCAACTGTTATACTGAACTGCCTGCCACCTAACACACAGTATGAATGCAGATCAATTCCTGCTTTCTGTTTCACCCAAATGAGGATGGGTTCCCTGTTGAGTCTGGTTCCTCTCAAGGTTTCTTCCTACTGCCATCTCAGGGAGTTTTTCCTTGCCACTGTTGTCCTCCGTTCGCTCATCAGGGACTATCTGACCATTTTGATTCGTACACATTCACATTTCATATAAACTTAAATAATTATTTTGATTGTGTAAAGCTGCTTTGCGAGTTCGATTCCCGGGTGATGTTGTAACCTCTCGCAGCCGGAGGTCTAGAGAGAGCTGATTGGCCGAGCTCTCTCAGAGTGGAGGGATGAGAGGTACTTAGTGCTCCCACATTAATCACGGCACTACAGCCAATCAGGGGCGTCTGTGAGCTCCCGCGAGCGGAAGGAGCGGATAGCGCTGTCCTCCGAGTGTGTTACGCTGTCCCCAACGGTGCGCGAGCGGGCAGTTCGAAAAGAGCCGTTCGGCTGGCGTCACGTGGTTCGGATTAAACACGTGATAGTCTTCGGCCCTCCCGTCTGAGTGGTAGTAGTAGCCTTAATGTGGGAGCCCCCTAGTGACGGGGAGGAATTGGACACGACTAAATTAGGGAGAAAATCGGGGGGGGGGGGGGGGG